>QFFD01000013.1:0-18228 GCA_003314615.1 Pholiota microspora
CGTCGAGCTTCTCTGTCAAATTCCTGGCTGCTTTCACTCGATTATCTGTTGCTTGCACACCTACTTCTGGAAAATGTCACGTTCTGGAATCGCTCGTCTTTTGAATTCATATAGGTTTTGCGTGTCAGTTCCTTGATGATTGACTCTTCTTACTACTCGAGTTTTCTCTGTAGCATGCCCTTGGGTGTGAGATATCTTCAATGTTCACTGCGCATTGTGCGCTGTAACGCGGAGGACACGATTTGGTTAATAGATGTCAAAGTACATCCCCGTTATGAAGTTCCCACTACTCTCTCTCATTCGCAACGTTCGGAGGTGCTTCTGCCACCAATAGTCTCATAAAACGGTTCAAATAAGCGGTACACCCCGAATTATACAAAAGCGCACCCCCTTCTTATCCCGGCAGGGCTGTGCTGCATGCGTCTTGTGTCGCCTCCTTGCCCCACTGCAAGCTCGTAGGGCAAATAGAAAAGGCAGTGTGCGTGCGTGTGCGTGCGTGCACTCACTTACACGCACTCACACGCACACGCACGCACTTACACTGCTTTTGTCCCTACTTCTATTTGTGTGATTTTTCGAATGTGCCATTATGAATGAAAGAGGCTGTGTATAAGATGAGGACCTGACAACTGATTCAGTGTTGGGGTGCCGACATTGTCAACTCCATCCTGTTCTTGGTGCATATGTACGCTTCGTCGAACTACATTTTGTAGTACAGATATGGCTTAATAAGACTTAACTTACTTGAGATTATGTTCTTCTGAAAGGGTAGGTACATTTCGGGCATTAATTGTTTTATCATAGGTTTGGGATGAATGCCTACCGGGATTTATCAGAAGTGTTTAGCTGTAAAGTATTAATGAAATACAATCAAGTGAACACATTTTTGAATATAATTTATTATCTACCCACGACCTGCGAGCAAGCGACTACATTGAATTTATACTATTTGCATAGGACATGCATGTTTCGTCAGACCGCAAGAAAGCCCGCCGGCATTCTGCGGAGGCGCCCGACGCTTGAAGCACTTGGATATTTGAGTGCTTGTAGTCACTATATCTAGCTCGAATCAGTAATTCATAAAAAGCTTCACAGCAGGAATAGTTATGACACACTCACTTGCACTCACTTTTATGCGTGCAATGTCGGTCTCAAAGGCCCATTTTACAACAATAAAAGTTCCTGGAACCCTTGTAATTCGCTACGCTACAATACCGTTATTCGTATAATAACAGCTCAGTTCCTAGCTTACTGCCCCGCTGTACCACTGTAGTATCTGTTTATAACAACAGGCAATGCAGTGAAGCAGGTGCGTCTACTTCTTCCGCGATGTCAACGCAGTAGTCGAAGAAGACAACGTGGCTAACGCAGCATCATCGAAGTCCAGGACGTTTATACTGTACAGTCGACAGGTATAAATCTTGGGGCGTTGTTCAATCTGACCGGGAGGAAGGCAAGCCTGAGAGAGGGTGGGATAGCGATAGAGCACGGGCGCTTAAGCGTGTGCATCGGCGATTTCGGCAGCGGCAAGCGGCCCGACCGAGTGCGCTCTTTAGGTTACTTGGTTCAAACTGTTAGGCCATCGCGACTCAGTGGACGCACTCAGAAGAGCTACACACGGATGTCACGCCTTAAAGTGTATGCTTCATACTGAATTCCGTCGCGGTTCTGCAGTGCCTTTTCACCCTCCGCCTGACTCCGCCTGCACATCCCAAGTCCACGTCTAGCAGGGCGTACTCTCGAATGATCGTCCCTCCCACCAGCGATGGTTCCCGTGCTGTACACACACGCCCCGCTGTAACTTTCGTCAGGCGATCAGCGACACTGCCCTTCGCATACGCACCGCCAGCCACGACCGCTAGGTATTTTGCGCCAGGAGGCTCGCTCCTCCAGAGTCTAACTCTGCCTCAGCTCCTTGCACACGTTACGTCCACGCGCACGATCACCCTCATTTCCCCGAGCTGCCCTCAATATCGACGGCTCTCGCTCTGTAATCACGCACCCCCGTTCGACGGTGTTCCCTAGAACCAGTCCAGCCTGCCTCTCTCTCCGTCGTGCGCACCGGCTCCTCACGGCGCCTCCATGCCTTCCTCTCAATCGGCGTCGTTCACACATTTCACACTGCCAAAGCGAATTTTTAGTCTCATATCCCATATCGTGGCTTACAGGCGCATATACGAGGGCCACGAGTGTAGCAATTGGAGCGCAGTTACATTGCCAAGTCCATCCCCAGAAGATTCGTGTGCTGAGGCTCACGTAAAAATGAATAGACTTGCAAAATCGCAAAAATTCAGGGCGTCGAACGTCAGATGAACTTTGCTGTGCGCGCGCTCGTCGGGGCTGTGTCAAACGGAAGTAGTCTCGCTGATGTTCTATGTTTCGATCTGTCGCGCTATGTCAGTAATACGCACTTTATTCCAGAACGTGGCCTATGTCTCCTCAAGCAGGTGAGTGCTCTTCTTAACATTCGACGATTATCCAAAGCTTTGGTCAACATACCCCGAGCGTGTTTTAGTCCCCGGGCGCTTTATCCCGAGACCTCGTAGTTCGACGACTATACAGCACGTATAATGAACCGCCTCGGAAGGTCTGAAGTCCCAGAAGGATGCCATTTGATTCCGCGGAGGGCAATCGGCGCATATACTACGTCTTTATTTGGTTTTTTTTCCTGTGAACCTATGTTCTATCGATGAAAGCATATTAGAGATTGCACCACCAGAACATCCATGACCCATTCAAGGAGTTACTGGTCGCATTCCGTGATTGCTACCCCGAGTCGCGAATGCAAACTACGCAGACCGATATTCAGCCTTGCAGGATATAATTCTAAGGAATTGCGAGGAATCTTGATGGTGACGTGTTTCCTTTCTTTTCCATGTAGGCGTATCTCTTGTGTTGCCTCATATTGAATCAATGCAGATGTTTTTTACTACTCGCGTTGTCTTTTCGTATAGTCAAACGTTCTGCTCACTGAACACCTCCTTGCTTGATTCAAGTATCTCAAGCCTTAATCAGCAACGTCTAACGTTTGCTCGACGTTGCTGCGAAGACTTGCCGCTCTTATGGGCCTCCTGTGGGCCTCACATACATATTTCCTGTCCACATTCAATATTCTTTTTGCTCGTGCAATGGGCCGCAATTACGTTGTTCTACTAAGCTACGTTTATTGTTATTGGCTGGTACTGGTAACGCTTGTAATTATTTTTCCGGAATCCCGAGGTGTCAATTTTCTTTGAGAGAGCAGCAAGAGAATAAAGTAAACATAGGCAAAATCAAACTTATATCAAGGAGACGAGCTTCGAAGAGACGTCGCACAGTCCATCGTCAATTTTTTTATCATCTGTTATCAACATTTAGATAGCTGCGGTCTTGAAAGACAACAATGAGAATAAAATTTTCGGATAAAAACAAAGATTTCCCACCTGAGACCACACACTTCATCTCTCGTCAATTTCTCTCCTGCGCAAGCGTGACATTATTCTAAATAACAGCCTCTCGCCCTTGTCAGGCTGAAATAGCGTATATGTCCCCTAAACCGAGCCATTGAAATATCACATGAAGGCGCAAAGTCCCCGATGTTGCACATTCCCATTCCCATTGTGCCCATCAAACCCCGTTTACTGAACGATGCTATTGTTAGCCAAAAACCCGGTTGGTGCGAGGGCTTTTCAACGAAAAGCTGATGTGACATAAGCTCGGAGCTTTAGATGACATTTGTATAGACAGTAGAGTAGGCCCCAGTCTACGATCAGAGAATTGAATTTAGGTAGTTGATGATACAGGCTTCACAAGAGGCTGTGGTCGGATGATACATGAGACCTATGTAAGGCATAGATTGTATACATTAATATGAGCTAGTATATTCTCGGGGATTTTCCAAAGGTGCAGAGATGCAACAAGTTGATTCTAGAAAACGTGCTTACCACTGAGGCTCTCTTGGGAAGACTAATAATACACTCTCAAGTCTATTTATACTCCGTATAATTAAATACCTAATTTTAGACACATGTTTGCTTCCCCGGTGGCAGAAAGGGCAAAGTATACCGCCATGTACACCCATCTGTTTGAGCACTTACGTTAAAACAACCGCACTGGGCGTACAACACACCCCCGTATACATGTGTCCGGACGCAACGGACCGTGCACCGTGCTGTTACCGTATAAACTATCAAACGTCTACATAGACGGAAATATCTATGTTGAACAGATTTGAAGTTGTGGCTTAGATCTACTGCTGAGGGTCAATACATGGGCTAGTATGTTTTTCTCATCTCTTATGCGTATAGAGCACACAATTTGAGATCAAGGATGTACGTGGACGTAGCTGGTGTTTATTTCGGCCTCTAGATTTCTAGCTCTGACTTCCTGACCTCCCTTTCATCGATTTACAGCAAACACCCGTCTGTTTTCCTAGATTTCCCGTCGGAAGCCGTACAGATATGCACGGCGAAATATTTTCTGCGCAAGTACTGACGCATGTGTGCTATGCTGACATCGACCTCTAATTTCGGCACATATGGTATCCCTCAAACCCGTAGGGAAAGACCAAATATCTATATACCTACATCCAAAAGGTATATAAGGCGAGAGAAACTCCAGACAGCCTCAGGCTTCAGTCAACGCTCTTCACTGTCTCCAAGCTACAATATCCAAGTTCCAACATGCAATTCAAATTCGCCACCCTTGTCGCCGCCGCCGTCCTTGTAGCCCCTGCTCTCGCTGAAAACGTCAACTATGAGGGCTTCTCCAGCGCAGTACAGTGCATAGGCGCGTCCTTCGGATGTACCGACGGTGGCGCCCTCTGCTGCAGCCTCCCCACTGGCTTCGGCTTCTCCGCCCAATTCAACGACCTTCCCACTGGCACTCAAGGCCAAGGATACACAGACGGCAAATGCACCGCATTTACATTCCAAGTGTTCGGTCCTGGCACGAAGTGCTTCAATGGTGGTGGTACCCGTGCTGCTAGTCTTAACTGGTTCCACTCTGCTATTGGGCGTCGCGACGCGGTCCAAGCAAGGAAGTTGGCGGACAGCGAGAAGGAGTGCGTTTCTCCCGCGTACTTCAAGTACCAGGTCTCCGGAGCCGATAGGGTCATCAAGGTCCCATCTGGGGAGGCACAAACCATTGCTGACCTCTACCTCGCAAACAACCTTACTGCTCTTGCAGTCTACGAGGAATATTGAGCGACACGGTAAGACAATTCACCTGGACCTGTATTCGCATATCTGAGAAATTTGACGTGCATAGGAAACAGAGCTGGCCGTGCATCGACCTCTTTACTTGCCTACGTGATTCTTGTTTGGATTCTGAAATTTCTTTCCTTGGGGCGCGCCCAATTTCAATTCTTTTCTCCTGCTGTAAATTTCAATAAAGTTTGATCAAACTCTGTTCTATGCTCCAAGACATCAAAGAAATATCGATAATCAACGTGACATCCAAGCAGGGAAGTCCTAGATAATCAATGTTTTTGTCTTGATTCGCCGAAAAGATGGGGTTTTCACGATAGATGCGTGGCCAGTTGAAAAATCATCTTTGTGATTATTATTGCATATCATGATGATATATCTCTGTTCAATCAGCACACGTTCCTGTTCAAGACTTCCAACGCTCGTTTTGACTTCATCTCTGTTGCTGAGTTCAATCACACGTCCTACAAAAATGACAAATATAGTTATACGCCTTCCACTTTCTCTTGCGTGATTTTTGACAAGTTTTCGGCGGGCGCCAGTACCGTACGCAGTCAAGCCCTCTTAACTGGTTAAAAGCTTTCTAATTGAGTGATTCTAGGACTCACGGGGATGTATCAGGCCAAAATAGTACAGATCAACGATCTTAAGAATAAGTCAAATTGAAGAATCTTAAGATGGGAAGTGGCGTGAACGCGAAGAGTCAACTCAACATGCCGCGGATGCCGAAGTTAGCGCTCAATCGCATCCAAGCACCCTATTCCCTCTCCGTTTGCTCAGCAGCTTATCCTCAGGTGACTTGCACTGAGTACCAGAACTTGACTGTTCCGTGGTAAACCTCATGCCACTATCCGCTGCAAAAACATAGAAGATCGAAACTGGCTTCAATGGACAAAACAATATACTGATTGACATGCACGGGCTGCTGTCGGCGTGTTATTTCGAGCTCTTGTAGTTCGACGACTATACAGGACGTAAACATAAATCTCTTCATAAGGCCTGAAGTCCCAGAAGGTTGTATTTGGATTCCCCGGAGGACGGTCCCCGCATTTCTTTCTCGTTGATTGACATTCTCTGGATCGAAGTGTATTGACGACGCCACCGGAATAGGCCAGTATCTACCCCTTAACGGCGATAGCTCTTTCCCACTGAATTTGTATCAAACATGGTACGTTTCCTGTACGCATCCTTCTCTTTACCTACATTAATCTTGCTTGATCTTGAGTCTTGCAGGTACGCAAACTCTCAGCGCTTAGCGCCAGCAATACACTGTCTACCACTGAGGATCTACAACATAGACACGCGTTGAACCACAGTACGCATCCTCCGCCTATCTGATTTCGTCGTTTGGACTCAGTATCCTTGCTTCACGCGCTGTAGCGTCTTTCCCCATAAACGACGCATAAATATCACCAGACCAAAGTAAGTATAGGCATTGCTATTCTGGGATTTAAAAATGGGGAGGAGGCGAAGATGCTTTTAGATCGTCCCGGAAGCGTCCAGTCCATCGCCGAGTGAGTAGAAATAGGAAGTAGACAAGAAGAGAATGGATTTACGTAGGCTAGTCGATGATGAAGATGATGGAGGTGATAAGTGACGTAGGGGATATACCGAGAGGGAGAATAGCATATGGGAGTGCGCCATAGTGAGGCAATAGTAGATTAAGGCGTCGCTGTAAAGATGGGTGAGGGAACTAGGGTGGTAGTCGACGGTGATTAGAATAGATAAGAGACGCCACCGGCAATGGGTCATTGAGATAAAAAAAATAGTCAAGAAAGGAGCGACGCTGCAGGATGGTATAAAGAGAATGTAAACGGGTATGCAATATGATCCAAAATGACCGCAGAATAAAATATGGAAGACAAATCATAAGACAAAACGATGAGTGAAAATCGAAAAAGATGAGATGTCGTTGCAAGCGCATGAAGGATGGAAATAGACAGGTAAGGCGCCAAGAAAAAAGTAGATGAGGAAAGAAGGCAGGGGAAGCAAGGAACGAGCAGACGATCAAACTAACAGCCTATAAAAGGCCACCACGCAGCACAAATACCCAAAGGTGCTTCACTGTTGTCCGTCTATGTCCATGACCATATCTCAGTCCAGCACCGTGTCCGTGTCCGTGTCCATGCCAATATTAAGAGCAGCTATTTGCCTGTCAGCCCAAAGCCCACCCTACCCTTCATGCCTTCAAAGTGCCCTTCTCCTTTCCACCACGCCACACAGCAATCCTGCGCCACGCAGCCTGCAACCCCTGCGTATATCCCTTCTGCTTACCCCTTTCCCCGTCGCCCGACATTCCCCCTTTTGCCCCTGAGCCGCGCACCAGAGCAGAAGTCGACACCGACGCTCTGCGATTCCTAGTAGAGCTTCCCATGCCGTCCGCACCGAGGCTAATATCACCAGTCGTCGGGTCCCGATGTGCGTCAGACACATGCACTGTCCGTGGGCGCGCCGGGCGGGAATCCTCCACCAACGCTAACTGGTCGGCTAGACCTTTCATCTCGGGGAACGCAGGCGCTGCTGTAAAGGCACCGGGTACTGCTGCTGCTGCCACGCTGACAGCAATGCGCGGTGGGGGCGCAGGGTCAGCCGGGCTGAGCGCAAGGTTCTCGAGGGCTTCAAGTACAGGACTATGTATGCTCGGCGGCGACGGCGCAGGGCGATGGTTTCGCGTCGGACGGCGTGCGAGAGCAATGTCCAAAGGAGGTAGCGGTGCAGCATTAGCTTTCGATTCGTGCGTCTTCTTTTCCTTCTCGGTCGACTCGGAATCGTTCCCTTCTTCCTCACCACCGACACTCTCCTCGCTGCTGCTCCCACTCTCCGGCGGAGTAGGCAGCTGCCGTACTTGCATATCCATCTCCAAGACTTTACTAGCAAAGGCAGAGCTAGGGGGCGTGTCCGACTCTGCTGTACCTGTGATATGGGTTTCGTGCGGATGTGCGTGCGGGTGCGGGGGGTAAGGCAGCACATGCGGGTGACGATACCGTTCCGGGCCTTCCGCCGGTACCATGTCATCTCCTTCAAGTGCGATTGCTTGTGGTGTTACGATAGTGGATGATGGCGCGATAGTAGCGAAGGGCGAAGCAGTAGTAATGGAAGGGATAAGAGGTGTCAGAGGTGATAATAATGGGGGCGCCAGAACATTTGGGCTACTGCTGATCCCGGTACCGCCAGCTACGTGCACATCTCCTTGTCCAACCCATGCGCGGCCTGTGCCTGCGCGGCTGCCTGTAACAGGGTCCACGTCAAGTGCACCAAGGAGCAGGGCCTCACCATATGTCAGTGCCGACGACGCCGCATGCTCAGCATCACCCTCTTTCGCCCCTTCGTATGGGATAGGCGACGCCCACACACCAGGCGCGACAAGGTATGGCACGGGACGATGAGCATGCTGCTTCGCTAGTGCTGCGAGGCGACCACCGAGGTCATGAGAGTGCTGCTGTTGATGGTGATGATGAGGTTGAGGCTGACTTTGTCGCTGAAACTCCAGATCGCCGGAGACAGCTACCCCCGCAATCGAGCCCAAAGAGCTAGATCGTGACGAGCCAGGGAACGCAGACGGCGGCGGACGTGGCGGGCGACCACTTGAATCCCTCACATTCTCCTTCTCCCTCATAAACATCCTCTTCCCATCCGACCCAAGTGCTCCCAACGACCCTAAAGGATAGGCGAACGATAAGAGGAATTGTTCCACGCTCTGGACCAGCTTGGGTTTCCCAATGAGTTTCCCCTTCCTGTTCGCACTTCCTGCACTCCACTCCACGCTTAGATGCACGTCCACATCGACGATACTACTTCTCCGACTAGACGCCGCAGAGGAGAGCTCATAGTCGACCCAACCAGAAGGCAAAATATGTACGACATGCGCAGTAAGCGCCATCGTCCCTTTTTGTTCTTCTCCGATCCTCTTCTCCAAACCGGATCCAGACAACCTCGCAGTCTCGTCCTTACTGTATACAGCGTCCGGCGTCTTCACACACTTCTCATCCCCAGTCCCAAGGAAGGCAGAAATCCTCTTCCTCACGCTCTTCTTCCGTTCCTTCACCACCGTTCCACCCCCTTCCGCATCTGCCTCAGTGGCCTTTCCGCCGTTATAGGTCGTAGGCTCATGATAAGACGATCGCGGTCTTTCTTTCTTCTTCCCGTCAGTATTCAATAAAGACGCTGTGGACGTCGCATTCCTCAAAGACGGAGGCGAGGAGGATGATCCGACCTGAAAAGCAAGCAAGTCCAGGGTCGAGTGCGGAGTAGAAGAACTTGGGGAAGAAGACCCAAATGAAAACGCTGATAGAGTGGAGAATCGCTTGGACGCCGTGGGGGGTTTCTTAACGCTGGTGTCGGTGGCGTACCCAGTCGAGTCCGATCCCTTGTCTAACAAACTACAGCCAGATGGCAGCCCAACGTCCGTCTCCAAGTAACGTACGCCTAAGGTCGTTACCAGGATCGCATGCTTCAGAAGCTGCTTATCTGGCACACCAGCAGGTAGAAAATTCAGTATGGCGTCAAACGCGCGCCGTGCGTGCTGCGCTCCCTGCTTGGATTTATTCTTGTAAGGCTTAGGTGAAGCGGCGAAAGGGGATATATGCGCGTTGGATGCAAAAGAATTCGACACAGGGGGAGAATGAGCAGAAGAAATAGATGATCTAGACGAGGTTGAGCGCATGCTTCGATGCAACCTTTTAGGCGGGGTTGTGAATCCCCCATGGCCCGAAGAGACTGAATAGGAGGAGGTGGGCCGCGATGACGAAAAAGAGTCGGCAACAGACGGGGCGGGGGACGGATACCGGAGCTGGCGTGGGGGAGTATGATCTGTGGGAAGAGCCTGTAAACTGGGCCCCGCGCCGGGAACTGCAGTCCCAGAACCATGGGCAGTGTGATGACGATGATGAGTGTTATTTTTATCACCAGTGCGAGGATCCACCGAGGCGATAGCTGCCGCTGAGGATACACCTGCACTGGGCGGGGATAGGTACACTACGGACTCGGCAATAGCAAATTCGCCCGACTTCGGAGACTCTGCAAGCTGGACAACGCGAGGAGCAGCATGATCCAAGTGTTGCAGCCAATTAACGGCAACACGTTGGGCCTTCTCTAGAACGGCTACAAGGCGGAGGGCACCGGCGTTATGAATGGAAAGCGGGGCAGACAGACGCAGGAGGCGCACAGCGGGGCCCGGAGTTGTCGCGGAGAGGAGCGGGAGTGGGGGCGGGGCATGCGATGCTATAAGCACGAGGGACCTGGCAAGATGGGGCGAGGTGAGCAGTGGCAGCAGTTCCGACGGCGGTGGCTCTAGACTGGGTCAAGTTGGGCAGACATGCGAGGGGGCGGGGACGTACCTCCTAGGACGAGGAGGACCTGGGGCGGGGAATGGGGCAGATCGTGTGGGACCAGCCACGGGGCGCGGACGTCGACGGCGGCGAAGGGATCGAGGGGAAGGCGGGGGCGAAAGACGTCGGAGGGCATGTGGAAGTAGAGAAGAAAGAGCAGTGGCCGTACGTACATTGGCGTCACTCAAAAATCGCGTCAGCTGCATTTCCCACGACCCGAATCCAGCGCGCATCCCGCCGCTGGGCACGTTGCGTCATTTTGATGTGCAAACCTCCGTTCTCGTCATCTCTACCATGTCCCAAGTCGTTTCATCGAGCCCACACCCAGAATCTCTTTCGGCGCAGCAGGTTTCACGCCGCCGATAGGCTTTGCTTTATCAACTGTCTGCGATTGCCTTTCATATGTGGCGCATAATCGAAGTCCTTTTCGCTTTAGCCAGCGGCTTGTACGTTTCTCCTCTCTCGTGCTTCGTCGATATGACTTCCCTTGGCGCCCTAAATGAACTTTATGCCTCATTATGATCACGATCCCTCGGCTTTGTGTACACACGGCCTCTCTCGTTCCATCACATCTCTGCGTGAGTCGCGGAATCGAAGGTGGAGGGAGGCCACGTCGACCTTCTAGCCAGTTCTCGCATTCTCTCCCATCTTTCTTGTACCGGTCAACGGTCGCCACACAGACAATCTCACTCACATCCATGGGAACTGATATTCTCCAGTGCTTACTCTCAATATGTACATTCCGTATACTTGGTACAGGTTGCTCGGATGCGCATCGCTCTGCATAACATCTCAGTACTATCCACGCCTACGGTTGTATCTGTATCCGCCACCCACCCCACTACCGCGACCACTTAGCCACCACTACTAATCTCAAGAACACTCACACATAACGTCGACAGCAATGCATCTGAGCCTGTCCCTACTCCGCCATTCACGCAAAGGTCAACGCTCCCCGCGCTTCAGCTGAGATCTTTTCTTATAGTAACTATACACCCACTGCTCAAATTTAGCAGCCGGAGCACACAAAATCAGCCTCTCCAAAAATAACAGAATGGGTATGATTTTGGAACGGAAGTATTTGCCAGGAGTCCCCAGGCCCGCTGAATCCAGGGCACCTGATAATGGGCCGAGGTCCCTTTCATCGAGCGGCGAGCGCTACCTATACATATAATTAGCCCAAGACGGAGGTCTGCCCGGCCGTGCCTAGTGAGTGATTAGGACCATTCAATTATTATGGCCTCGAACTGATTGATACCCGCACGCATCTGTTCTCAACCTTCTACGACTCGAATCAGGTGTACATAGGCACAACTTGCAGTCCAGCTCAAGCGATCATCAGCAGCTCATTGTTCTCTATATCTGCGTGTCGTAGCCAGTTTCATCTCCAATGTTAAATGCCACACAAGTTAGTGCTATCCTGTCTCTTCCCAAGCTGAAATATTGAATTACAGTGCTCTAATTCGAAACCATCGATCCCATTACCAGAAATAATATACCATGAACCTGACTCCCACACAGCAAGGAGCACCCTCACTCATCGGTCAACCTACGCCTACTGACTCGGCGAGTGATCCAAGGAGTCGTAGAATCGATCGATGAAGCGCGAGCATACACGCCCCCAACGTCTCCATGTCCATATCCGTGCTTAGAATTCTCGTATCCCAACCCCATATCAAGCTCGGTACGTTGACTCTTCCAGCGCTCTCCGACGCTTAGCTCTGCGCTAGTCATGGGAAGCCCATAGGTACCCGACGCCGTCAAGTCTGGCATATTTTCATAATGCGCCGGGGCCTCGGTGATCTCGATTGTGACACTTTCCGCTCTCCGTTGAACATCCTTGTTGAATTTCTATGCCCATCAGATGCTATTCGCGCCAATGATATCGAGAACCACTCACATTGTAGAAGTCAGTCGCTTCTTGCATCTTCTTCTCGATGCTCTTCATCAACAGGGGAGAGGGATGGTTCCATAACGGGCCTTTCTGCAAAGTGTCAAGTGCATAATCGATGTCGCTTTTCAGCCTGATACACACAGCTACGTATGAGAAGAGATAACATGGGTGAACAGGTTTGGTATACGCACGCTGATACGCCCTGCAGGAATATCTCGTTCTGTTTTGGATCGTTATGAGGCCTGGCGCTAAAGCTCTTCTGGTACCCGAGTAATCGCGACTGGTATTCGGTGAGGCTCGCGTACGTTGTATCGAAGAATGAGTTCACAGGGAGTGGCGTTTCGGAAGACATCGCAAAGCCGTAAGTGGGTAGGATGTTGAGATAGAGTTGAACAAATTTGTGGCGCATATTTATATCATGGCAGAGTGGCATATCTTGTCGAAAGCGATGGTGGCCACTCGAAAGCAATATGAAATTCATATATCCGGCCCATTCAAGCTTCAGCCTTCCGATGCTGGTGTTGTCTTTAGAGGAAAACTTGTCCTGCGTCATCCCTCGAATAGGGGCAGAATAATGCGAGAGCTCAAGCCGTGGTTTCTCACCAGAAGTCGTCCAACTAGAAACTAGGAGAATGTCATATGAAGCTAAAAATTATTGACATCCATGTTTCACAAAAAGGGGAGACGACAATAAAACGCCAAGGAAAACATTCGAGCCTGTCACTTGAAACAATACAGTCGTAGATGCTGAAGGTATCTGCTTGTGATTTATTCTATACTTCTGATGATTGGCATAAGCGCCCATTAGTAGCGAGAGTACGAATATATGTAAGTGCAAGCGCACCGAGCGTTAATTGATAATTGATCATCGACTGAGAGGTCTTGACACAATCCTGTTCTTGCTGGCTGAAATTGCGATGTGCAAGTTGTGAAATATACTTCCTGTTGCGCAAGCAACTATTTTGTGGTAAATACGATATTTAGTACTATGGACACATTTCTTTTGACATGGGGAGAAAGAACAAGCATGATGTACGAAAATGGTTGATGCATTGATGATCGATGAGATGTTATAGATATAGAGGACACACAAAAAAAGATTGGTATGAACCCAAAGAAAATGACAACGAAAATGGCAAGATAGCGATTGGAGAGAGAGAGACAGAGAGAGGATGGAGAAAGCAGACATCAAGACCGAGATCGAGAAAAGAAAACATGAACAGAAAACGAAACAGAACAAGAGTCAAAGAAAGAGAAAGAAATTGGGAACCCAAAAACAGGTATAGAAACCAGTCCATGCGAGCACCGCCGTCCCTCCTCCGTATGCAGATACCGATCCCGTATCAAAAAGACAAAATAAAAAAAGAGACGTGAAAATATACCCTGATCTAGGATCTAGATCTAGTGAAGGTGTAACCAGAGGTATCTCCGAATTCAATTAATCCTCCGCGCCAGCGTCGGACAGGCGTATTGGCCTTTGGTTTTGGCTTCATCGTAAAGCACCATCGGCGCTCTACTACTTCCTGCCCTTCTCGCTCCCCTTTTGCTTCGCTGCCGCAGTGGCAGGAGGTGTTCTCCAAGGCACCCGTTCGGGCAGCCTAAGCTCCTGCAGTGACATTGGGCCTTGCATGGGCATGGTGCTGTCGTCCGAGGCTACGGCGTTCGCAACGGACTGTGTCCAGCCTTGTATTGGGTCTGAATCAGACTTGGAGAATGGTGGCGGGGGCGGCGAATCGCTGGCTACCTGCCCCGTGCCCAGGCCATGTACACCCACAGATTTCCTGGTGTACCCAACAGAATGCGTGCGTGATATCGTCGAGCGATCCAGAGCCTCAGCCTCATTTTCTTCATCCACGTCCGCTTGCTCTTCATGGGCCCCACCCTCGCTCATAGCATGTGACACCTTCCCTTCTACATTCTTTACCTCACTGACTTCGCCAGCACTCCTGCCCTCAGCCGTCCCCACCGCAATCTCGTTCGCCAGCCCGCTACTCGTGCCCACAGTGGCAGCTATGTAGCCCCCATACCCACTCGCGCCTGCAGGGAAATACATAGGATCGAAATACCCCTTCGGCTCGTGACCAGAGAGCGCTTTCTTCGGGCTCGACATTGCATAGAAATACGCACCATGCGTCGGATATGCCTGTGGGGTGGGCCCTTGTCCATGGCCGGGCGATTGAGCTTGTGTCTGCCCAGGCTCCGCGACGTGAACAGGCGCACCTACAGCAGCGTTGATCCACGGATTCGGATTAGGCACAACCTCACCCGGGCGACCATAGAAAGTCCCAGGAGACATCGCTACCCCCGGCGAGAACGATCCATGCACACCTGCGAGGTTCAAACGTAGTTGGTGCGTTTGCTGATGTTGCTGTTGTTGTACTTGTTGTTGACTGTGCTGCTGATGTATATGCTGCATATGCTGCTGTGGGGTCTGATAGACAGGATACATCCCATGGGGCGACGGCAGCCCAGGCGAAGCGACGAGTCCAGGATGTATATTTCCAAACGCAGGCGGCGATGGAAATGCAGGATACACACCGAAAGCATGCACAGGCGAAGGAAGAGGCACATACATCGGATGCGGCCTAAACGCCGCCGCCGCCATGCTATGAGCATGAGCACGGCCCGTCTGCGCTAGTCCCTCACGCTGTTCTGTACCCGACGACGAAGACGCCTCCCCAGACGCACCTACCACCTCAGAGGACGACGCGGCGACAACAGCAGTATTCAGGCTCGGATACTGCGTCACTGCGTCCTTCGCTCGTGGCGATGCAGGCCCCGAACCACCTGAACTCGCGCTGCTACTCGCACTAGCGCTCGCACTCCCCGACCCCGACCCCGCCACTCTCCGCCGCCGCCCCTCCTCCTTCTGGTGCTGCTGACGTTGACGCGCCAGAGCCTGAGGCGCCAAGAACGTAAACGGTGGCATCGAAGGCGTGATGGGGGGTAATCCCAATCCCTGCGGAGTCAACTGGTGCTGTGGGTGCTGTTGCTGGAATTGCTGAAACTGCTGCTGTTGCTGCTGCTGCATCTGTATCTGCATCTGCGCATGCTGCTGATGCGCACTCGTTGCATAGACTGGATAGAAATGGTACGGCGACCCTATCGCCGGGTGGTGGAGAGGCGATGCTGCGTGTGGGGTATGTGGCGACATCGCGAGACCCATTGGCATAGCTGGCTGGAACGCGCCCACGGGGAGCGGTGGCGGGATGACGATAGGTCCTGGGTGGTGCGGATGTGCATGCGACTGTGACTGCAATTGCGCTTGAGAGTGCGAATGGATATACCTCTGCTGAGTGCGCTGCCGCCCCCGCCCCTGCCCTTGCTCATTACCCTGAATCTGACTCTCTTTCTCCCTCCCATACTTCTCGCCCGCATCTTCCTCTTCCAGTAACGACGGGTCTCCCATCCCACTTCCCAAACTCGGGCTCATACTCAAACTGACCGACGTCCTAGATGACACCGACGATCCAAGCTCGCCAGCAGCGCTGGCACTGGCACTGGCACTCGTATATGAGTTCGAGCCCGACGACGCGGTGCTGAGCGCAAGGGGCTTCGGCACAGGCACAGGCACAGGGACCCCCGCAGCACTCGGTGCCCGGCTCCGCGCGCCTACACTGAGATTCGACAGCGACGAAGACGATGACGCCGACGTCGACATATACTTCGGCAGCGACAGTGTCGACGATGCAAGCGTGGACGTCAGCGCATCGATATCGCGATCCAGCTGTGCAGTCGAGGGTGCTGAAGAAGACGCAGGAGCGGATGCCACCGACGGCGGTTTTGACGGAAGTAGCAAGCGCGCAGCGGCAAGCCTCGGATTCTGGTGTATTTGCGTCGGCGACTGAACCTGCGACTGCGAATGCTGGAACTGGGGCTGTGGTTGCAAGAGCCGCTGCAGCGGGCTCGCACTCGGATGTGTTTGCGGCTGAAACTGGTTAATCGTCCGCGTCTGCAATTGCGGCTGCGATTGTGTTTGTGAATGGGGTTGCGCTTGAGCCTGCGTTTGCATTTGAGTCGGTACGAGCGGTTGCGACCGCCCCCTTCCCTGCATAGAATCAGTATCTCTCTCCACCTGCTCCCTCGCCCTCCTTTCCTGCTCGATCTGCATCTGCAACTGCGTGAACAGCTCGTACGGCGAACTCGGGCCCGACGGAGACCCGTAATCAAACTCATACATGAACCCAGGCGGAAGCTTGAGCTGTCCGGGGGGCTGCAGGTGGTGTTTCCGTTGCTGCTGCTGTTGTTGTTGTGGTTGGCTCAGACTCTGGCTTGAGTGATGCTGGTGCATGCTTTGCTGTTGTTGCTGCTGGATTTTACCGGCTAGCGTCGCCGTTGGTGGCCCTGTTATCGTCGTCGCTGACGGTAGAGGAGACGAAATGACCGGTGACCCCATGCCAGGCCCCATCCCTATCCCAAGCCCCGACCCCATCCCAACGTTCGAGCCCGACGCGACTGAGGAAGAGCCCAAAGGCTGCCCCGCGTTCGAGAATCTGTCGAAATTGACTTTAAGCACTCGACCATGGTATTCGTATCTGCAAAATCGATGAAATAGGTGAATATATGCGCGCAAAAAGGAACGAATCATTCAGAGGAAGTACATACCCGTTGAACATTTGCACAGCGCGTTCTGAGTCGTAGTCTGTGGCGAACACAACCGTCCCGAACCCGCGGGATCGCCCATCTGGGCCAAGAGCGACGTCAGCGCGCAGTATCGTCCCCGCCTGCCGGAAGAGGTCTTTTAAATCCTGCCATTGGCAATGAAATGGGAGCTGGTGGAAACGAACGTCAGTAGCGGCAACAGAAAAAAACTGCAAGCAAGATTGTTCAGGGACCCCAAAAAAGAGCATAAAACGTTGAACAGAACAAGACTAGGAGGAAAGTCAAGAGAACGCGAGTATATGCGCTGCACAATCCCATCCCTGCAACCGACACCATCGGAGTGAACGAGGCAAAATCAGACCCCATTTCTCGACAGAGTGTAATATGAATGCCGCTCCAACACTCCACAAATAAACGAGGATGACAAACATAGATGATCTGGAAGAAAAGGAAGAGACGTGGTGAAGCGAATACAGAGTGTGGGTTGGGCACGCGACGATTGAGAAGGTGGTCAGAAACATGCGCCCATGGACAAGAAAGAATACCTATTCGCAGGGTAGCGGAACGATAGAACAGATCGTCATCTTTCACGCCGAGGCTGCTTTTCTTCCCAACGCGTGTAAAAATGGCGCATACATCCGATGGATGTTTCGGGGTGAAGAACGAGAGAGGTGAAAAGATAAGAAATCGAAGAGAAGCGCTCACATTGCCCACGAAAAGATTGCGACTAGAAGAGCTGGGATCGGTGGGATGGTAGAGGGTCATGTATTCGATTTCGTCGGCAAGGGATGATGTGGAGCCGAGGTGTGAGGACACAGGAGTCATGGAGGGATGGCTGGTGCTGCCTGTGCTTGTACTGGCGCCGCTGGAGCTGCCAATGGTGTGGGACGCGAGGATGTCGAACTCTGGTAGGAGACGATCGAGACGGACCTCGAGGATGCGGGTCTGCCACGAGTAGCCGTTGAACATGTCGACAGCGCGGCCAGCATCCTCTGCGGTGGCGAGGAGGACGGTGCCATAGCCACGCGACCTGTTGTCTGGGCCGAGAGAGACGTCTGCGCGGAGGACAGTGCCGGCCTTGCGGAAGAGATCCTTGAGGTCCTGCCAGCGGACGCGGTAAGGCAGCTAGAGGGCGGGTGGTTGAGCAGGGGGCAGGGCAGGAGAGAGAACAGGAGAGACGCACGTTGCCGACGAAGAGCTGGGTGCGGGTGTCGCGGAG
>QFFD01000018.1:0-40179 GCA_003314615.1 Pholiota microspora
ATGTGCTACGGGGGGCGGAGGCGGACATGGATGATAAGTGGGGAAGGGATGGATTTTCGGGAATGGTGGAGGTTGATTTCCCGCTCTTCTCTCTTTTTGCTCATCGTTGGTACGCCAATTCCTCAAAACGTCCATTTCACTTTCTTTTCCTTTTACACTTAAACTTGCCGCCGCTGTCCTGCGTGCGAGGGTGCAATGCGCCTCACCTTTTTACATCTTCAGATTTCCGCGCGGCCCGAGAGCTTTCGGGGTTTTCGCATGGTTGGCTGTGTCCTCTGGTTTGTGCCACTTGACTGATGCTTCATATTGCCCCTTTGCTCTACAGAGTATGTATCTCATTGTCTGCGATGATGATACTGTCTCTATATAATTCACCTTCCCTCGTGTTGCTGGACTTGGCACGAAATATTCTTCGTGGTTGTCAGAATTGTTAGTCCAAAATTTCGCGCTGTTTCCGCGACTACGTGTCACGTTCGGCTGGCAGGAAAAGAATGGGATATGGTAAAAGAGATTTTTGAGGAACATGTATATGGGTAGTGATACAGTCCTCGTAGGGTGACTGCGATGGTGTTATAGGTATATAGTGATGTACATGAAGATAGTGCGAGAATTAGAATGAATATGGCTAGTGAACACATTAGCGCGTCGAGTGAAAAGTGTTGTCTGGGCTGTGACTTACCGACACGCGCGCCTGGTACTGACACTCAAAACGGCAAATCTATGGTTCGCATTCTTGGGGCCCACGTTATACGCGGGGGCGTAGGTGGGTTGTTTGGAGGCGCCGGGAGCGGTTGCACGAACTATAGGAAGGTCAGTATGAAAGACTTTCTTTGTGTAGCGCGGAATGATTACTTGTGCCGGAACATCGAGCCCGGAGAATAGAATACTTGAGGCGGGAACTCGCTCGCCTTGATGCTCGTCCGCGGAGCACCTGCTACTTTCCCCCTCCGACGAACTCTCATCCCCACCCCCCGCACTGCTCGACGTAGATCGGGCATGGCTCTGCACATGCCCTGACCCTATGCCGAATTCGTCCATAAGAGGCTCGTGTCTATTATTAGCGTGTGACATCCTCACCTCCCATCTGCAGACTCTGCAGTGAACCGACCAGGCTTTGGACTGGGGAAAAGGTGGTCGAGGGCGAGTTCAAGCTTCCTTGAGACATCTCTCTTTGGCTGACAGGCTGGAAGAGAAAGAGGATGGTGGTTTTGAAGAAAGGACGGACTGCCTTGCATGGAGGGTATATAACTGGGGTTAAGCGTCCTGGCCCATCATTCGCACGTTCCTGATATATCTATGAATCGGCATCAGAGCATCTGGGACTGGAGGGTTGAGAGTTAAAGTTTGTCGAGAGACGGGGAGAGCTGTTAAGTTAAGTATTGAAATTTGACGGATTTGTGAGCCTGTTTCAGAGAATAACAACGTTATTTTTTTTTGCGCCTTGCAAAGTAGGGTAAGATGCGCTCTCATTATTATTTGGGTCATTCGGAGCGGTTTTCACAACCGTACGAGGGGGAGCCTTGCCTCGTGTTCCAACGTCTTTAATTTTAATTTCTGTTGTTTGGTGATGCTTTGGAAGTTCGACGCTATTCGAGAATGTGCGGGCTGTCAGTGTACCGTGAGTGTGCCACTGAGAGGGAACATCGAAAGCCCCCAGCCTTCCCTCTGCATCCTCCGCTCGTCGTCCTACCCGAACCACATCTTATACTTCTCCCACGCATACAATGTTGCGTATCCCGCCATTTCGAAGATCTTTACAGTATAAGGTGTTTACAAAAGACAGTGCAGGCATGGATTCATCGTAGGTATGTCCTCAAGCCGAGTAGAAGCTCTTTTCTATCAGCAAAGAACAATAGTGCACTCCACATACCGCTATAGGTGCATCATATAGATCAGTGCGTAAGGAAAGGCGACTTCTGCTTCACTCTTCCCCTTCTTTACATATCAGAGCTTGCATTCGACGTTCTCCACTTCAGTCAGACCACGCGCGCACGCCTCACTGGCGTACAGACACTGTAACGCGCAACCAACGCGGCACTGTTCGTGAGCGTGGCATTTACACAGCCACAATTGCTTCGCGCCAATACGACTAATATGTATGGGCACAGCAGCCCCCTCGACTGTCCGACTCTATTGACTTTGTGGAGTTAAACATAGGACATGGGCGACAATGGAAGGCCCATAGCTCGGGGCTCGGAGAGCCCGAATCGGATGGTGCGTTTCTCTTTCGTGTGGCCCTCTCCATCTTTGTCGTTGGGAAACTATGTTCTCAGATATTTCAATGCGTGTTCGTTCTCTTTTTGCCTCTAGTTAAAATCCGCTGTAAATCAGCGCGTATGTAATTCTCTACCTTGCGGCGAGCGTGTCTCTGCATCGCGCTATTGCCTCCGTGTTTCCTAGCGGGTGGGCGTTGTACCTCTTCTTTGCCTATATCTAAAAGACGGTTGACTTATTTGTGTATACTTCGTTGGCCTTACTGCTAGGATGTCTTATCCAAAAAAAAAACGAGAAGGTTCTACAAGCTCCTTGATATTTGACAAAAGATATTAGATAATTGGATGCATATGTGCGATGATATAGTGTTTTATGACTTTGATGTAGATATAATCTGTTCTACATATTGTGAATGATTGGATCGGTGTGACTATCAAGACCATTAGCGCACATAAAATTTATCTGGACTGCAACTTACTGTGTTCAGGATGCTCCACAGTACTAATTAATACTCAGCCTCTGGCAAGTCAATTGTGCGCATTCTGGGCGCCCAGGTGACGTTCGGTGGCACAGGCGCATTGTTCATGGGTGTAGGGAGTGGATGAAAAAACTACAACCAGCCAAATGTCAATATTTTCACTCTATATAACGATTATAAGGAAGAATTACCTGTATCGAGACGTTGGGTCCAGAAAATAGCAGGCCCGAAGGTGTTGCGTAGCTGACAGCACTGTTCCCCTCATTTTTCTCTTCATGTGATACATCTTCGGTCACGCTACTGGCCGATGACATGCTATCATTGGACCCAGCCTCACTGTTAGTGCCATCCAACGCGATTCCTGTGCCCCGGGTGTGAGCGTATGTCTATTATTAGCTCATGACATCTTCACCTTGTAACACGTCTACCAGACTTTCGTCTGAGGCAGAGGTAGATACGGAAGAGTTAGAATCTCCTTGAGACATTTTGCTTTGTTTTCCGGGCTGGAAGAGGGAGAGGATGGTGGTCTGAGGAAAGGAGAGTTTCCTCTGAGCGTTGGGTATATATCTGGAGTTAGACGTCCTGGCCCATCATTCGCACGGATTGACATTGAACCCATATTAAGGTATTAAAGACTCAGGGTCGTCTACTTTAGGGTGCAGTGAGTTTTGTGGGCCGTTCTGGGATAGTTATTAGCTGATTTTACAGAGGATGGTGCATCTTTGAAGGTGTCGATGCTCGATAAAAGGGTAGGTTGTGGTTGTACAACTTATTATATTATTTTTGCAGTAGTGTTTCGAGCCGTGCAACTCGCGATTTTACACTCACCAATGCTACAGCGCTACATGACAGTCTGTTGTAATCGTGAACATAAATGAGATCCATTGCTTCCCGGATGGTTTGATTCACTAGATAGTTACTCCTCGTTATTTTATTACATAGTGTAACCCATTTGTGTCTGTCACCGCTTTGATTGTGTGGTACGCAGGAGACTCCTTGGAGCAGCATCCGACTAATCGATTTATGTATTTCCATTCCGATTCAACGTCTTCATTACGTGTTTTCTTTCTTATTACTGCCTTTGTGTAGGTTGTTATGTATAGCCACTCAGGCTCTCTCTTCCACTCTCCAGGCACTATTAAAAGCTGCGCCTTATAAAATTTCCATAGATTATGTACTTCCGAATAAGCGCTGTATGCATCCAATATACATCACATGTGCATGTCGACAGCCATTATGCCAAGCACGACCAAATACTGCTTCGTCACTCAAATTTGCGGCATTGCCTCTAACAGCAGCATGTCTGGTACTTCTCACTGCATCTTCGTCATGGTTTTCTCTTCATACACTTCAATAAAGAGCACAGGTGTCCTTCTCGACACGTCAACATTCCTGATTTCTGTCCTTCTGTCCCAGCAACACCAGAATCTCCGCAAAACAGGGACTTCTCATCAACTTTACGTACATCCGTTAGAGGTGGAGGATAGTTCACTCGCAATGGAATACGTGAGCTTGAGTATGATAGTATGAAGTGCTCTTTCACTGTTTGTGGTCATTCACATCTAGTTGCTCGAGACAGTAGAGGTGTATCAGCGAACACAGACAGCATCCCTCTCATCGGACAGCTGACATTCACGATACATCTCGCATGGCTCCCACTTCAATGCTCCCCTTCCTCTGCTTCCTACCAATTTTTTACCAGCGCCGACAACATTGACCAACTCGCTCATGTATATCCCTTGCATATGACCCTGTAGCAAATCTGACGTGCTGAGTCTCCGTGCTTCTCACCTTCCCCAACTATGGCCGACAAACAAGCTCACAAGCTGTCAATGTTGAATACAGGCATCTGGTGCCGTCTCCGAACTTGCCGAATGTGGCCCTGTTCTCACTTTGAGTTTGTGGTTGTCATTGAACATTCGGAGTGCATACGTTCACTGTATATCTCGAGGCTCATACTTTTTCTTGCTTGATCTACCTTCCATGCTCGCCACCTTAGTTTGTCCTTCTGTCTAATAAAAATATTGTGCCCACCTACCATCAGGCTTGTTATTTGATGGTTACAAGCAGACGTAAAATGTACCATAGTTTCATGCCGGGAAGCATGGGATATGTGAGTGAGAGGGTGAGGTGAGAAGACCTGATTCCAATGCACAAGGTCTCCTGGTTATCGATGAACTTTGATTTATACCATAGATGACCAGACCGACCTTTGCTACTGATTTGAGCATGCCTATATGAATGTATACTTGCAAATGATTCATCTCAATTCAAGAATATTGATACAGTTCCCGTTGTTCTCCGTCAACTCCTACATGGTTAAGTGACTGATTCCTGTCAAAGGCACTGCTTGAAGCTTGATCTCCTAATCTTTGATACCAGATACAGTTTTTACAACCTTCCAAAATGAGTTTTGACCTGGCCCAGGTATCCTACTCGAGAATGTACGCCATGAGATAAAACTATATAAGTACAGTCCAAACTAGAACACCTTCAAGCAGCAGCTCACCATGAACTTTCTCAAGGCCGCCTCCATAGTCACTGCGACGCTCTCTGCATTGCCCACATTTGCAAGGAAATCCAGCTATGAAGGCTTCAACGAGACCATCGAGTACAGCTGCCCTACTTTTGGATGCTCCGATGCCCTTTGTTGCATCATGCCCACTGGCTTTGGAGTATTTGACAAATTTGACACCCTCGGTGCTGTCATCCAAAGCCTGGAAAACTGGGGTAGCGCACCTGAAAATTATACTCATATGCTACGAGTACATTTTTCAAGGAGTCGCAACCCTATCCCTAAATGTGCCAGTCCGGATTACTTCCGATACGTGCGTGAATCCGGACATGAAAGGACTATCAAAGTCCCCATTGGAGAAGCACAAACTGTCGCCGATTTATACCTCGCCTGCAACTTAACTGCACTTGCTATATATGAAGACTATATTATGACTGCTGAGGAGTAGGGTAAGAGTATTCTGTCTGGCCTGTTCTCTTGACTCAACCCACAATGGTTTTGCTTGATTAACAGGTGTTTATAACAAGAGAGCATTGGACTTTCTCTATACTCAAGATGCACCTGTGTATAATTCCTTGTAAACTTCTTTCCAAGTTGTTTTGCACAATTATCTTGTATGTCACTTGTAATGGATTATTATCAACTTTGTGTCAGAGTAGTATATATGCCCGAGGCAGCACGTTATGGCCACCTCAATTGCAGGGCCACTCGTTCCAATTTCTATTGACTTCCAGTGTCAGTGGCTTAAACTCACTGGGAAGATATAAGGCCCACAGAAATCAGTCTTATATTTTTTCATTCCACCATTATCATCTTGCGCATGTTTACCAAGAATCCAAGGATTCCATACATGCAACCAGGGTGGTACAACCCTCAGAATCTTCACTCTGTCAACAATACACTGAGGCAACCTAACACCAGCCATCCTTCAACTTACAACACCCTGCCACATTTGGACGATGAGCCAGCAGCTGTCCTTACTTTGACTTTTGCATTCACTTACTTCCGTCCGAACGTCTTCAACTGCATCGTGATGGGACCAGAGGAAAAGAAATATTTCGATATCCGTACCACGTCTGACAATACAGTTATCATGAAGTCAAGCGGACAGCTCGCATTGATTCAGTGGGCTCAACACTCGACGGTGGAAGTAAATGGTCTGCTCCAGCGGCAGCACACAAAGGAATTTTTGAAGCGGTCCAGTGATAGTACCTACCGCACCATGATTATTGGTAACAAGGTATATGCATGGATTCCAAGGGGATCCAGTGGGATATATGTATGCATTTTACTCTCTTGATTTAGCGAGCTTGGCTGACTTGCATCTAGCTCTACAGCCACGGACAGCAATATGCAAGGCTTGCTTTCTCTCCGGATTATACTAAGATTCTCCTCGAGATCACGAACGAGACCTTCCAAGTTGGCTTGATCGAGCTTGCTATTGTCTCCACTGTCCTTCTTTTCAGTCTTCACAAAATTGATTGATGCCACTTTCGTATGTATATTAATTTGCGCTATCTGTACTCTTTAGTTTAGCACATGACGTTTGGTCGACAATAGTGCTGATCATGTACTTACTCTATCGAAAAACGGGTCTTTGCAACCTCCAGAACGGGATCTGTCTTGGTAAATCTTCTGATGTAGCAGGCTACGACCAGTGCCACGAAATGCTATATAAAACCCCCAAAATCAGCTTCACCTTTCATCATTCCACCACCCACATCGTGCTACCCACTGCATTAACCAACAACCTTCTCCATCATTAAAACAATGGTCGACCAGAGTGCTCACTTCCGGGATTATCATCGCTCAGCCTCAGCTTGCCTCCCGCGCGCAGCAGCACAACATGTACAATTCCATACAAGGCCATGCCTTCAGACCCTTACCTCGTAGTGTGCCCCAAATTGTGGTGTATAGGGTGGTAGATCATATTCGAGATGCATCTACGAGATGTGGGAGAGGTCGACGTCAATTGCGCGAAGAGCAGAGTCAACTATCTGATTGATGTCGGCACCTACAGGACTCCTGCCAGGGGTGCCATCTCCGAGTCTGACCATGCCACCCACAGGCACGTTATTGTCATTATCAGGCATAGAAGGGCCATACAAAATCCAGCAGCGGGTGCTTAACAGCATATGCGTGACCTCCAAACCATGGTGCACCGAATTGACTCGGCATACATCAGTCTGACGACAGACTGCAAACTGTCTATGCCACCTGAAATCCTCCGGGCCACTGGTGCGTGGAGGTCCCAACTAGAGCACATAGAACATATAAGTACAGCGCATCGCATACGGCTCACCATAGAACAAATTCAACCCCAGTCAATGGTGCGCCGCGCTACTCAACAGTACAGCAGGACAGCGGTATCGCGCATAGCATGTGCCAACGCTGTGCCGAGCCTGGACACCAGGTTCAGATGTAATTCTTATGGCTAGAATATGTGTTCCAGTATCATCTGCACTCAAGAGGCTCGCGCTATGGTATACATACATTTGAATAATACACACTTGTTTTCGAGATCATTCTGCGAAGTAGGTAACGGAAAGAGCAAAGATTCAAGCTTAAAGCGCGAAATGCATTAGGAAAGACCGGAAAGACTTAAGAGAAATACAAAAGGCAGCGAGACACCTAGGACTGGCAAAACCAGCAAGATCACAGTTTAGCATAGAGCATTTGTCCTGAAGCACAAACGAGAGGAGTACAGAGCCTATGGAGGCTATAGAGGTTACAGAATTGCCTCAGAGATCACGGCTGGCCAGCAAGTGAACATAGTGAGTATGGTTATGGGCCTTTTTGAAGGACCTAAGCAATGAAGGTAACTTGAATAATGCGACCGGACTCGAACGTACGCTCCAAAAGGAGCGAGGAGTACCCCCGATCCATCTCGCGCGTCTGTAGCTAGCGTCGACGTTACCTCCTCGCCTTCAAAATGCTTACCTCCCAGCATATGCGGATGTATCCCACACGTCAGCACATCCGTCGCTCGTGTCCGTGGATGCTCCCGTTACATCTCCCGTGTGGGCAGCCAGATACAGGTCGGCGTTGGGTGAACAGCAATGGTGCCAGAGGTAGTAGAGATGCCGAGATAGAGGTAGTAATGACGCGTGGATGCGCAGCCTGTCGAGAAATGCGAACATAGAAGGTTAAAAAATTGAACTTAGACTGGTGCAGAGGTGTATGAAAGAGCATATACGTACGGCGTAGGTTTCACTGAAGGGGATTGTACACTTTGATGATGATGTAGGGAAGCAGCAGGGCGTGGAAGTGTGTGCGTGAGCCCTCGCATTGGCGCACCAGCACGTAATGCTCGATGTAAGATTCAAGTGCACGTCGATGGACGTTGAGTTCGGCGATGACAACAAAGCCTGCTAAAGGATGTGAGCACGATTTATAGATCATAGTGGAAAAGGTACTGTAGTTATATCTATCTCATAACTCCTGTCCTGTCTGCAGCATCCATCTCCACTCCTTCATCTAGGGAGTGGGAGGCGATAGCAGGAGGTATTTGCATTGTCGTGTAGCTGCGGAATGCATTGGAGTACAGACGTCTGCGATTGTATTATGTGGGAGCTACATCTTTATGGGCAGGCGATGTTGGTGGAGGTGCATGTACCGGGGTCGGGAGAGTATGTGGTGTGGGTTAGGTGGAAATGCGTGCGTGGTGAGGGGATAAAACGGCGACGTGCATAGAGAGCCATTGCTTCAATGCTTGCGCCATGTTCTGGTGGATGGTTGTGAATCGCCAGCGAAGCGTGGCTGTGCTTAGATACCCACGCTGACGATGGAGCTCCTGAATGAGATCTTTGTAAGAAGAACCCATTCCGGCGTCTTCCAACCCGTCTAGATGAAGCTTGATTGCGTATTCGTAGAGCGTGGAGCTCATTAGTGTATTGTATATGGACTTGCGAATCTGCAGCCCTTCAGCATTGTTTAAGATAGAAATGATGCCGAACGCTCACCATTGTACTGAGAATGATCGAGATGGGATCGAGCTTGGAAAAAACCAGAATTCTGAGTTCGTACAGTAAGGTGAAGAAGTTTGACAGCACAGTCAAAGCCACAGATGACGATTAACCATCGGAGTGCGATATGAGTGCTGGGCAGAGGCAAAGTATCAAAAGCAGCACCAAACAAGAATATGCAGAGATAATGTGAGGTAAGCCTGAATCGGCTCCTACATCTATAAAGACCACGTCGACAATATACAAAAAAATGAAGGAGTGTCCAGCACTCTGTTCTATCTTTTGAGCTATATAACCTACAAATAAAACCTCCTCTCCGAAAAGCAATGAAACGACAACAAAAAGATGACGAAAATCACTCTCATTCGCCTCGCCTTCCAAATCCAAGAGCCGACCTACCCCCCCTCCCTAGATATATAGGGAACGTGCGAATAATGGGCCAGGACGCCTATTCATAGTTATATACCCAACGCGCAGAGGAATCTCTCCTTTCTTCAAACCACCATCCTCTCCCTCTTCCAGCTATCTCATACACGGAAACATGTCGCACAAGAATTCTAACAGCACCTCGTCCACCCCCAACCAAGCCTTGGTTGGCGGATTGGAGGCATTGAACTTGGAAGGTGAGGCATCTGTCAAGGCTAATAATAGATACACACTCACACACACCCTCGTCATAGGGCTGGATAATACGAGTGGGAGATCAAGCTCACGGGGAAGTGTGTCTTCAGCCAGTAGCATGGCGGATGGCAGATCATCGGAGAGCGAGGTACCCTCGGGCATTCTCTTTTCTCCTGCCCACGCTCCTGCCCAAGTGATTATTCTATGATACAGAGTGCGCATCCTCATATTGACCTATGTGCCTATAGTTCATACAATCACTCCCGGCGGCTCCGGTCAACCCGCCTACGCACCTGCACATAACATGGGCACCGAGGATGAGCACTATCGATCTGCCTGCTGAATATTGACAACAGACGCACGCATCAAGGGCAACAAAGTAAGTTGTCGCGCAGAACTCACAAGTAGACGCGCTGATGATATTGACAGCCAAACTAATCGATCTACTCACAATATGTACAATTTCAGCCTATGTACATTGTATATGTAGGCAATGCACACATCTCGTGTACTATATATAACCTATTCTCTGCCGATGAGTTTCAGACGATTCCGAAGCGATATGTTATCGCAAGAATAAATTGTAGAATATCTCAAAACAAGCACAGAAAGACGAGTGAATATGAGCCATATAGATACCAGTCAGACCGAGCACCAGTCAATGCGGTGTTCAGTGTCCATCATACGACAAGAGGAGCAAAACAGAAAGCAAGGATATTCCAAAGCGGAGCGTGTTGGGCTGTGTCAGAGAATGGTGTCTAGCTGTAACATACAGAATAGGATAGCATCATGCACGCGACTCATAGAGGGCAGCTGTAGACAGCATCGAAACCACGGATGACACAGGTATGGATAGACAGGAAAGACGGCCTAAGAGTGAAGAGTAGCAGATGAATAGTCAAGAAGCAGACAAGGAAGACGGAGCCTGTCGGAAGACATACTCAAAGAAACAACCTCCAGGACGCATATCGCCAGGTAAAATTGACTGAGATAGAGTGAGAAGAGGCAAGAGCGAACTGTTGACAGAGCAGGGAACATACCTTCATCCGGTGATTGATTGTTTATATACTCCAATCGCATCCCCATACTCCTTGGCGCCCATGCAGCATACACATACACAGCTGCATCTATTCCACAACTACATCTGTATCGTCACCTGCCAACATACATGTCTCCTGACCATCGCCAACATTGAAAACATCACAGTCTGCGTCATCTTCATTGTCGTTGACGTTATCGACCATGCTTGGGAGAGAGCTGTGTGAACGCGAAAGAGAACAGGCAGAGCAAGGCACAGAGGGAAGGGAGGCAGAAAGCGGCGGTGAAGGTGGTAGGGGAGGTAGTTGAGTGCGGAGGAGACTAGGCGAGCGGAGCGGAGAGCGGGAGAAGGCAGACCAGAGTGAGTAGAGGCAGTGACAAACTGCGCGCGCGGTCGCCTGTGGATGTGTTGGTGGGAAGCTTGGTGCATGTCCATGATGCTGGCGCTCGATGCGAAGGCAGGGCAAGGACGGAGGAGAGGGTGAGATCTAGATGCGGGTGGGGAAGAAGTAAGACCATACGTGTGCAGTATACATCGGGAGAAGCGCAGCTGGTATATCGCAAAGGCAGAGGGGGACATGCTCGGGATGCAACGCATCAGCTTGGGAACAGTGTAGAAAGAGTGGCACATACGTACGGGGGCGAGCAGGTGTTGTGGTCATCAGCAGCGCACGCGCGATCGCAAAGACGCGCGGTACAGAGGACGCAAGCCACACTAGCTCTCATATACGTGGACGTGTGCTTGTTATTGTCATCGTGCGCATGGTCATCGTCGTTGTCGCCGTCGTAAGTATCGGCGGGAGCCACTAACAAATTGTGGCTGTGTATTTACCACGCTGACGCACTGACCCGCATTCGCCGCAACTATGCCCCTGCTTTTTCGTGAGGGATTGATGTGCGCCTGTGAGGACAGGAGAATGTTGCAACTCGAGGGTAACTAGGAAGTGAGAACTCATTTGAATAGCGAAGCCGTGGATTCGATCGACAATACCAATGAGCAAAGGAAGAAGAGGGAGCGCTCGACGTTGCGCACTACACTTTTGACGCAAATCATGGGTCACATAATATGCTTTACGCCGTCGAAAGCAGCACTAAACCATACGCGTTCGAACGGCGAAACACGAGGCAACCGTGGAGTGTGTTGTACAACTTGAGAGACTCCTGCCGGAACGTCACAAAGAATCAAGTACTGCTCTACGAGGATTTAGTCCACCCAGGACATTGACTTTTTCCAAAAGGATGCAGTCTCCCAAGTACAGTAGCATCACAAAGCATGAGCGAGCTATGGCCACCGTTGACACATCACCGTATTGTATCCCCAAAACAGGCAACCACTTTTCGACCCTCCAAGGCCAGTGATAAGTGGCACACACACGGCAGAAAACTATATAAACCATGCAGACCTCACTGCCCATGCTTTATTCTGCACCATCACTTCATACACACCCGACGTACTCCCCCACCCGTCAACATTATGCTTGACAGCCCTATCCCGCTACGAGGTCCCCTCGGCACGACATTCTTGACTTGCCCAAGCCCAACAGGACAACATGTACAGTTCCATGACAGCTGCCTGCGAGCAGTTGATGCTTCAGACGATCCCAGGAGCTCCAACATCGCTCCTTGCCTCTCAACCTATCCCGGGCTCAGAGCAGACTATCCGAAGGCTTCTACTGCTCAAGAAATCAGTACCATATGATGCGTACTACCCTCCGACAGACCAGAACCCATTGCTGGAGACGAACCAAGACATTCGCAACCATCCATGGTATGTCGTATCTCTCCTCACGACAGCTACACTTTCTGATATAGAGTCACTCCGTCAGCCACAAGAGCGGGTACGAGCGAAATGTCCATGCAATGGCGAACTGACGTCTGTCTGGCCTGGTAGGGACATGTTCAGAGAGCATATGCCCACATGCGTACCCTGAGTGGATCATCGGCGACGTACGGCACATGTCTGAGATGCAGGGCTACCTTGAGCAGCAGTAGCCTTGTATGGCATACTACGTCGTCCGATTCGGGTATCGCGCTGAAGAGGTGACATCTTCGAAAAAAATAGACAAACGAAGATACACCCCTACCATCCATGCATGCATCCATTCTTCTCCGAGTTTTATAGACATATGATATATACATCACAGCATATCTACACACTCATCCTACAAGCACTGTATCACCGACATATACATTCAATATCACTGAATAAATGCCTACTAAGCACGTACTTTATCAGTCATACATATGCATCTAAAATCAGAAGAGCAAACTTCTACATCTTGCTTTGGTGTGACTCATCAGAGAATATGAAAAGGGTGTAATATTTAGCAGAAGGTATTCCCAGAACTCACCCAAAGCAAGTGTGGTTGAGTCAGTAAAAGGCATACATACAAGACCAGCAAAGCAGACAAAAGGACAGCCTCTAGAGTCCAGAACATGAGAAAGATCTGCGTCGTCGATAAGAGTAGTGTCATGCCATAAATAGCAATAGAACCATGGGAGGTGGGGAGGTTGTCCAACACGGACTCTCAAAGTCGCGAGGTATCATCAGCGTCTCGTGCATATCAGTTGAGTTAACTGTTGGCCGAGTTAGTAGGGGCAAGTTGAGGTTCCCACATCTATGAGCGACAGACGGTGAGGAAAACAACAGGCAATATGTAACGGGGCACTCAGGGTGATAACAAAGCCCGTCTACTTACCATTGTAGTCAATGCGGGACTCGGTATGACGAAGCACGGGGTGGATAGATGGGCGCCTATATCAAGGAAGCGGCGCGCGCGAGAGGCGGCGTCGGCATGAGAGGCGGCTCGGTCATGAGAAGCATGGTAGTGATAACTGACAACTGGGCAGGCACGGAGGCGGAGGCGGACTCAATGGCACTTGCTATAGTGTAGTGCAGAGGTAAGCTAAAGCGTTCAGATATCGAGGTGCGCTTGTGGGGACAAGCCATAGGTGCGGAGAGTGTACGCGCGAATGTGTCTCGTTGGTCCGTGCGCGACACGCTCTCGTGATCCGGTGCGCACTGCGATGATCCAATTTTATTCAGTACTGTAGGGCATACAGTTTACGGCGCGCACTTTTCCTTGGGATAACATAGACGTATGCTGCTCAGGCGGCATCAAATCAAGTGAGATAACATCCCACCTTCCATGATAGTGCCTCAATACGCGTGAATTTGCGCGCTCCCCCTCGCAAACTAGCTCAAAATCCTGCATATCTTGGACAAAAAAAACCCTCTGCATCACGCATCCAGGAGCCTACCTCCCGGTACCACCTCCCTCTCGATAGATTAGGGAACTGTCTAATCGTGCGAATGATGGGCCAGGACGCCTATTCATAGTTATATACCCAACGCGCAGAGGAATCTCTCCTTTCTTCAAACCACCATCCTCTCCCTCTTCCAGATCTCTCATACGGAGAACCATGTCCCAAAGCTCTTCGAACAGTACTTCATCCACCCCCAACCAAGAGTTGGTTAGTGGACTGGAGGTGTTGAGGATCGGAGGTGAGGCAGCTGTCACGCTAATAATAGACACGCGTTCACACTATGATATTAGAACAAGGGGCCAGCAGTGATGCTGGATCAGGTGACGGAATGTCTACAATGAGTGGCGCAGAGGGAAGTGAGAATGGCTCTGCAGCCAACGAAATCAGAGTACCCTCGGGCATATTGTTCTCCGCAGCCAACACGCCTGCACGGGTAAGTGTTCCCCAATGCACAGTGTAAGGCCTCATATTGACCTACCTGTAGCTCGAGCAGTCGCCGCCGCCCTTACCGGTTAATCCGCCTATGTCCCCGCGTATAACGTGGGCGCCGAAGTTGCGCACGGTTGATCTTCCAGATGAGTATTGATGACAAAGGGCCATCTCTGTCCTGACCAAACTCAAGTAAGTCGCACCCCACATGCGTATCATATGTAGCCCTGAATCAGCGCTAACGTTTAGACCAGCTATAACAATCAAACTACTCACCATATGTAAAACACACATACTTGTACATCTTGCCCTATACGCACTGCATCACCACCTGTATACTGAAGTTACTCCCAATATCAAAACACAATTATCTGCCTTCGGAGTTCTTGAGAGGCTGCGCCTCGCACCTGCATGGGATAAGTGCGAAAGACGAGCGTGTATCTTCTGCAAACGAAACTGGTTATGCGGAAGTTTACGGTTTAAAGATACCTTAATTGTTCAGCGGAGTCGCCAATGGGCCATGAAAAAACTACTTTGACAAGTTCTACGTATAGTATCAAGCCCTGACCACAGCCTAAATAGAGATATCGCCCAAGACGATGGATGGCCATAACAACATGCGTTGACACACCGAATGAGGTGAACATTTACACTTCCATTACTCTCCAAAATCAGGTATGTGTGGCACACCCTCTGAAAAGCTATATAAGTCCCAGCAAATCGCTCTTGCTCTATCCACACTGCATTCTACCCTTTCGTGAAAATGACGCTGGACAATCTCGTCCCTTTGCGAGGTCTCCTGAACAGCGCTATCACTATTGCCCTCAGTTGTACTGTTCCACTAACGCTCGCTACTCGGGTGCAAGTCTCGTGCCCGACAAGACAACATGTACAGTTCCATAGAAGTCGTAGCGTGGACAATCGAGAGTGGGACCCCGAAAATTGCATCACATCCGTCGATGATGAGTTACATATGCTCACACTTTCATGCTATAGGAGGCGGAACAGGGTCAGCAGCGACGCTGGATCAGGTGATGGGATGTATTGTGTCGGCAACGAGTAGTGTAGCGGGGAGTGATAGTGGAGCCACCAGTGATTACCAAAATGAAGTACCCATTAGCGTGTTGTTCTCTGTAGCCAACGCTCCTTCTCAAGTGAGTATTCTGTGTTGCTTAGTGGGATTTTTGTTGGCTATAGGTTGTGCAACCCTCTAGTGCTCGCTTTGAATCCACCTTTTCCAGAGGACATAACCTGGGCACCCAGAATGCGCATGGTTGAACTGCTATTCAATAGCTCAGTAGTAGTAACGTGTGCATAGAGTTGTTGATGGCCAGTACTTCGTTTGCGTTATGTATGAGTACGAGTACATTGGAGTATACTGTATACCTATATCTAGATGAATATGAGAAGCTCACAAGCACTGTATCACTATCCTTCCATGAGTGAAAAACGTACGGTATCTGAAGCGCGGCGGCGATTGACCGGGGGTAGGCCTTGAGGTGATGTGAAAGGGATTGGAAATCAAATAGAGAGAAAATAGCGGGGACGTACACGAGTGCATTGTGTGTATATGCGCTGTTTCGTTCTTAACGCAGCCAGCCCTATGCAACCCATCTCATCCCAGCATCGTACCAGTAAGCCGCAGGCGCGCGTACACGCATAGATGTATATGCATCCATATATAGATCCATGTCGGCGTCGGCGTCTACACAGTCATCAAAATCGCCTAGGGAGTGTCTAAGATGCTTGCGAGAGTGAAGGAGAGTGGGCGAAGGGTGGGAAGAATCAGGAGTGAAAGAGGACGTGTAGTGCTTGGTACATGTTGCCGAGGAGTGGGAGGGTAGGGGTAGGGAGGTGCACAGGTGGGAGATGGGTGGGCGATAGAGACAATAACTGCCTGGGAAGGCGGAGTATGAGCGTGGCAATTAAGTACACAGCCGGGTACCGCCGATGCGCCAAATCACGCCCACGACCACGACCGCCCACAACACGCACCCTCTATAACCTCACTCCGCACTCCGCACATCCTACCATCAACAACTCAAAAACAATGTCCTATCGCACCTCACGGGGCATCTCACTGCTACTCAATGACGCATCCCACTGCTACCCGCCGACGTGTCCCAAATAACATACAGACGTCTTAGCTCCTATCGCGTCTCATGCCCCGCTCGTATCATTTTATGCTGCGTGATGTGGTTGTATCGCCACGCCCATTGGCGAGGGTGTGCCCGAAATGGACGCTGTGGACGTGAGAAGTTAACGGGATATAGATTGGAGATGAAGGGAGATATGAATTGCTCTTTGTTCACTGTTTTGCTACCGCACGTTCATACCTCACTTTCACGGCACCGAATTAGACACTTGCCTCTCGCGTCTTGGCAGCATGGTTTGGACTCTGGGGCCTCTGTAGACATGGGCACTGTGGTGCTCTGCTCTGAATTGGAGGGCTTATCTGCGAGAGCGTGGTATGTGTTTTTGCTGGTCCTGGTGTTCGCGCTGGCTTTTTAATTGACGATACTTGGACGTTGCTTGTTCTTTGTTGTGTGGGTGTGGATGTGATGAGTTCAATTTATCACCCGTGTTTCCGACTAATGGCGTGTGTTTTCTGCCTATCTATTCGTGTTATGTTTCTGCGGACCCCGCTCCAAAGCTCGAGCTGGTTGCAACAGGGACAGGGATGTCAGTACCACCGCCTGCAGGGAGGCATGCGGGTCTCCTTTCTTGCTTGCCCCTTTGCTTTCCTGCTTTATATCCTTTTGCGTCCTTGCTTTCAGTTGTCTAGGCTCCATGGTGGCTGCGCTCTGGTCAAATTTCGAGTCTCTGTAGGCTCCAGGCTCTGTGGACTCTGTTCAAATTCGGAGGGTGTATGTTTTCACTGGCTTTGGTGCATGGTCTTCTATATGAAGTCTCCTGATTCTTTCATAGTGTCTGCTTATGCTGTGCGCTCTCGCTTTCTGTTGGTTTCTTATCTTTCTTGGATGCCGCGCGAATTGCTGGTCTTCGTTATTTCTTGACCTGGAGTATGTCCACGTCGAACAAGTGCCTTGGTCTAACTACCATTACAAAAGGAACAGATTTTGATGGGACTTTACGGAAAGAATGGAGTGACTTGTTAATGATGAAAAAAATTCACGAGCGCTATTAATGACTCCGACAAAAGGAAGCTATGTACAACAGCGAGCTCCTGGCGAGCCCGCAGAGTCCGTCATCATGTTATAATTATCCATGTGAATTAAGGATAGATGGTAAGAGAGCAGCCTCCTATCGACATGTGAACAGATTAGCATGCAAAACGCTTGGATTCCTTTGACATTGAATGGTAAGTACAAATGTTATAACATGAGCAGTCAAGGTCATTTTGATTGCCAAGTATAGTATAGCCAAATGCTCACCTCAACCTAAATTGATAAATCTCCCAAACGACGCCTGACCATGGATGGCCATAGCCACCTCCGCTGACGCGCCAATGTATTGTATCTCCAAATCAGGTAACCACTTTTCATCTTGCCGCAATGTCCAAGAGCAGCTATGAGGTTCCAAGTGGCACACACTCACCAGAAAGCTATATAAACCCTGCATATTAACCTGTCCATCCTCATCCTACACCCCCGCCTTCTACACCTTCAAGGTACTTCTCTATTGTCGACATTATGTTATGGGATCCCCTCAACACAATATCCTTGACATGCTGCCCGAGCCAAACGGGAAAACATGTACAATTCCATAAACGCCACATCCGAGGCTATTACATGGCAGATGCGGGACTAGTCAGCTGGAATGGGCCCTCAGCACGGCTCAAGGGTGTAGGTCAAACTTACAAGAGTGTGAAATCATCGCTGGTAGACGACCCAAGGTCGTATGAACACAATCCACAGTATGTAATGTCCCTTCTAGTGGAAGCTGGCCTTTTTAACATACTCTAACACGAGCGAAATGCCCATGTGGGGGTGTGTTAATGGTAGGGACATGCTCAGAGAGCATATAACCTCATACCATAACCTGAGCGGGGCTTCGGCATGGAAAGGAATATGTCCGTATGTGCGGTAGCCACCTTGTGCAACACAATTACGTCGACCCATTTGGGTATCGCGCTAAAGTGTCACCAGTGCCGAAACAACAGACAAACCAAGCTACCCCCGTATCATCCATGCATTCATTATTCTCCGCCTTTTATAGCCATATGTACATATACCAACCAACATATACATTCAATATCACTAGATATGCATCTAAAATGAGAAAAGTAAACTTCTACATCTTGCTTTGTGTGATTTATCACTGTCAGAGAGTGGCAAAGGCGGCAAAAGAAGCTTTCAGAAATAATCCGAAATGACAACGAGTGTGATTCAAACATAACAACAAAGAAGACTAGTAAGACTACATCGACAATGACATAGGGCTGAAATCTATGTCTATAATAGGTGTGGAGGGCGTACTTTGTAATTGGAGTTTCCCTATTGAAGATCAGGATCCCCGCCGCTGATTCTATCACAACCATGCCCTCCATGCTTATATTTCTCACTTGAACTAAGATGTAGTCAAATAGTGACGGTGTGCACAGACACATTTTATACATATCGTTCATCCTGAGCTCAAATGGAAGACACCACTGTTTCACGTTCCATTGAGGTGCGTTCGAGCATGCCACTCATGCTATCATTGGCGCTTAAGATCTGGACAGGCCTTCCTTACTTCCCACAGAGCCCGACGGGCGTGATTGCGTTAACCTCACCCTACCTCTGGATACCTGCTTGAAAAGAGCCGAGTGAATGTAGTACGAACATAAGATATTTACCTCACTGCAGTCAATAGTCACAGTAGCATACTCCTAATGAATCCACGCTCGCTCGAGACAAGTAGGTGGACTTGGAAAGATCGTTTTCGGGCTTCTGAATAAGATTGTTCATTGTCTCTGGTATATAAAACATCAGTGGCATCTTCTACAAATGAAGCGGACAAAGAACCCACTGTTGAATGAATGTGGCTCGATGTTACATGCGGTCTCCCCCTATATCCTGTCAGGAAGTATAAAACAACTCCGAAAGTGATAGTTCATCAACTTCTCTTATCCTTGTCCCACCAACAACTTCAGCACACAAACCTCCTCCTCCTCAGAAACATATCCTTTACCAACACAATGTCTGCGAGCAACTCTTCCTATTCATCCATTGCGCACGCTCTTGGCGCAGACCCAGAATCTACATCCCAGAATAGGCGCTCATTCACGGATCCAGTGGCACCAGCGTCTATTCCAAGCCCGACACTGGTTGAGCACCAAAATACCGTGCCACCTACGGTTCAAGACAATCCTTCTCCAGACGTCGCCTTCTCTACTGAAGGCCCTTTCCTGAGTTTATATCTACCTGAGCTTGCAGAGATAACGGACTGGTACACTGCGATCAGTGCGTTCAATTTTGTAATGCCCGTAGACTAATCGACTCACAGTCTCTGATTATTCAGCAGATAATTCGCAAGTGTGTGGAGAGATCGTCGTTGCGCCGCCTGAAGCATTGCCACCCCTTCCGTCATTTGACGATGCTCAATATGTCGCGCCTTCCCAGCTCTCCTTCGACACATATCCACCAGTGCAACAAACAGATGCTCAATATGCACTGGAGACTCTTCCCTGTATCTCGGCGACGAACGCATCATATACATACCCTGGTGAGCCTATCATCCGAAATATCAATAGGGTGAATCAGATACTAAGATCCATCTTTGAACAGAGTACGAGAAGCCATCAGAATACACAACGGAGTACCCTACCCCCCAACAGGCTGTCTCGCCTTCATGGAAATCCGTGCCAACACCTAATGAATGGAATCCGGCCCAAGGTGAGTTCATCATCTGGAGTAGCAGCGACAACACGAGCTTACTGATATATTTTGGCGCTACAGAAACGCACCCAGTTGCGCAATTGCAGCTCCCTCCCAAGTACATGGAAGATGACTTCCAGGATGTACTATACTTCAACGGCGGGCGCCTCATCGTCACTGGGGGCGTTCCTATCAACGATCCGAGTTCGATTACTAGAGAGGCCTTCGCCAGTGGCGCAGAGCCTGTGGGCATTGCTATCGATGATCCCGTTGTCGCGTCCGTAGGTGTTATCGCCAGTGGCACAGGGCTTGAACTGTATCCAGCCGTACCTACGTCTGACTCGCGTGCCACAAATGCATCCCACCGTTACGATCCATACCGACAGAACTATACGGATAGAAAAGGTGAGCGCATACAAGATTTTATCGGACCTGTTCGTTGACTTCAGAGCCGTGGGGAATAGGAAAGGGGCTCATGTGGTATGAATACCCAGAGCCTTCAACATCGAGCACCAATCACAGAGAGATGGTGTTGCAATGTAAATTCATATTTGGCGCAGAAGCCAATGCGGACGAATTCGCCCGCCGCAGCTATGTTACCCGACCGCGCAAGGCGTTTAGGGTACACTACGTTCCAAAGTATGTTTTCATCGCAATACCTCTCTCTTGATTCCCAAGCTGATATGAGGCGCATGGTGTAGCGTGGAACATACCTCCGAACCAGAGATGGCCAATTCCCAGGCAGACGGAACGATAGGCTCATCGCAACCACAGCCAATCCGATTCGCAGTGGAAGCCGGGATGCCTGTAGCAACTACTTCAACGCAGACCCTTCCATCCCTATTCCACCCTCAACACCCGACACCTGCAGTTCCCGTAAAAAAGACAAGAAAACTTCGGGTCCCATTGACTGACGAACAGAAGAGGGAAAGACGCAGGCTTCAACAGCAAAAGGAAGCAGAGAAAGCGAAGAGGGACGAGGGGTATGAGTACATCGTGGAGCAGTCGACGCTAGACCCTCGGCTGTTTACTAAGAGGAGGGTCCTGAAGGGTACTGGGCGAAGTAGGAAGGCTTGAGGATGTCGAGGAGGATGTTGTCGTTGATCATCCCGGTCATCAGTATGAAAGATCAGTATTTGGCTGTGTTTCTGCGTGGCCATTGCCGTCGGAGGGCTTCGGCCGATCTCTGCACTCATTCTTCGCAAGCATTCATTTGTTCCTCTATTCTGGCGGAGTCTTTTCTCAGTAAATTATTTTGTATTGTATTCTCTTTATGCACGTATATATTATTGCAATTATATAGCTGCCAGCAGTTACCTTATGCAATGTAACACCTTTTTCTATCACTTTTAGTCAGGCTGTTGCCGATCCATACTGTCACAACAGGTGTACTTGAGTACAAAGTGGTCATCGAAAGTGCGTGGAGAATAGTAGCATAGCACGGAGGGTGTATTCAATGTACTCACAACGTAGGCGTGAAAGTGTTTTATACTCCGCGCTGGGTTTGTGGTCCTTGCGCGACGCGCCCTCGCTGTTAACTTTGTCCATGAGACTGTTCTCAGCTCGCTGTGTTGCATTTGTCAACAATTTTCTCTGTAAATAGAAAATTTCATAGACCATACCAATACCTGCCTTCCATGCTAATTATCTGCTTGTGCTGTAAGGAAGTACCAGGACTGCGAGGAGATATGAGCCAAAGTAAGTACTATACTGCATGCAGTTTGCCGGGCGCGCTTTGACTTGGGGCGCTTTGGACGTGTGCTGCTCCATTTCACTTGCAACTTGCTGCTTTTGTGTAGATACTGAGGATCCGTATGGTGCAAGGGTCCATCAATTCTTTACTGGAGTTGCGGACAGACCATGGACCATGATCTAACTATGCCAATGCATACACCATCAAAACCAGCATCGCGAACGGATAATCAATTGACAACTTCTACGTATGGTATTACCAGGCATTCACCGCAGCCGCAATTCAGAGATCTCCTAGGACAATGGTGATGGCTGGCCATAGCCACCTTCATTGACTTGCCACCATATTCCCAAATCAGGTATCCACTTCTCATCTTCCACCATTATCCACATCCAAGCGCGAGTGGCACACACCCTCCGAAAAGCTATTTAATCCCTCTCAAGTTACTCTATATCCCAACACATTCTACTCCTCCGTGAAAACTACGATGTACAGCCTCTTCCCGCTTCGAGGTCTCCTCGATGACACTATCATTCTCGCTTTCAGTCGTACTGCTCCAGTCACGACTCGGGTGCGAGTGCCGAGCACAGTGAGAAAACACGTACAGTTCCATAGAAGCCGTCTTCTACCTCAAATCAAAGCTTGGTTATGGTGCTAGATTAATGGGTTAGATAGAGGTAAGTTATCATGCGCTCGTCTCAATGGAATCAAGCTCATATGCGGAGCCGATCCAGGGAGGAACATTGTCTATCCTCCTCAGCTCTCTCATACAAAGAAACATGTCTCAAAAATCTGCAAACAGCACCTCATCCAGCCCCAACCAAAACTTGGTTAGTGGACTGGAGGCATTGAGGGTGAGATGTTAGGCAGCTGTCATGTATAACAGTAGAGACACGCTCACACCTTCATACTATTATCATAGGATATGCGGCCAGCAGCGACGCTGGATCAGGTGATAAGACATCGGCAAAAAGTAGCTGGAAGTGATAGTGGACCCAGCGGTGATCATGCAGACGAAGTACCCACTGGCGTGCTGTTTTCTGCAGCCAACGCTCCTTCTCAAGTGAGTAGTCTGCGTTCCTTAGCAGAGTTCTTGTTGGCTGACCCTTTCCACCTATAGGTTGCGCAGCAGCTTTCACCCTCCCCGTCAATCGACCTATGTCCCCACGTGTACCCTGGGTGCCGAGAATGCGCACGATTGAACTACTACAAAATAGCTGAGTGTTAGTAGTGGGGGTGCATGGAGTTGTTGATAGTCCAGACTCCAATACAGTATGTACTATCGTCTATGAAGTTGATGGCCATCCCTTCGTTCGCGTTACGTACGAGTACATTGGAGTGTACATACCTATATCTTGAAGAATATGAGAAGCCTAAGAGCACTATATCACCATCCATCCATGAGTAGAGAACACACGAAACTCGGCGGGTAAGTAGTGAGAATGAAAGAGGGGTGATAAAATAGCGCGAGCGAGTGTACGTATGGTGTTTCATTCCTGACTCCGCCTGGCATATGCAACCCATTCTATCCATACGTCGGGCTAGTGGGACCGCATACGGTGTACACATGTGCATACATATGCATCCGTATCTAACGTCGTCGACATCAACGAAGTCAGGGGCGTGGGTAATTACACGCCCGGGTCTCGCCGATCGCAACCCTTGTGCGGTTACGACGAAGACCACGACGCATGACCGCCGACATCGACCTTCCCTTCCGCATACACCTCCACTTCCCTGCACCTACATTGGCATCCACGTCCCCGTTGATGACCGCCTTCCCCACCACATCAACGGTACAGACCACCCCATTGACAACGGCTGTGTCGTTTACCTCTGCACCCTCCAGGATGCAGACGCGTGACACATGTCGCAAGCCCCGAAGCACGGTAGAGCTGGATATCTAGAGGGTATGAATACTAATGCGGAGACGAAGGAGTACATTGCTTTGACATCAGCGTCCTGAGGATAGGTGGCCGCGAGGGACTACAACCCAAAACTCAAGATCCTAACGCGACAAAAAAAAAGGATGGATATGAGGAAAGACTATTATACACCACCACCTCGTCAGTATAAGCAACTTTATCGTCTTTTTCGTCATAGGCAAACAGACCTCGAGCCCACACCGCATTGCATCCCCTCTCAGGATGTAGCCCCGCCTGAGACTGCCTTTGTTTGGGGCGTCTTCATTTGTTTAGAGTGCTGAGTTATAGCGCGTGTGGTTCGACATATCTTCTCGTGTTATGTTTCTGTGTCATCCTTTGAAACCTGGGACGGGGATGGGACTTGATAGCGAGGTGGGTCGTCGGTGGGAAAGCTTGGTGTGTTTCGCTGGCTTTTGGTGCATGGTCCTCTACTTGAAGTTTTCCAGTTCTCTTTGATATTGTCGGCTTATGCTGTGCGACCTCGCTTTCCTTTGGTGTCTTATCTTTCTTGTACGCTGCGCGGCTGGCTCGCTTCTTGGCCCGGAGTACGTCCACGTCCAACGGGTGCCTGTCTCCGAGACAAAGTAACATTTTTCATGCAACTTTACAGAAAAAATAAATGGGTGCTATAACGAAAGAAAAAGAATATCCGGAGCGCTATGAATGACTCCGAGAAAAGGAAAATGTGTGTAAGAGCGGGCCTGCAAAGACCGCCGAGTTGTGGTTGTAGCAATCTCGGTGATGGATCGGGAGGTTTTGACTGCGCATGGCTTGGTACCCTACATGACTGGGACCTCAGGCCTGGGAGCCAGCACAAAATTTCACGCACACGATGCAGGGTATGTCCTATCCGTCCTCGCTTCTCGAAGAACATGATCTCACATGGATGCCTTCGTTAGAGCCAAGCAAGCAGTGCTCAAGAGAAGGTGAATCGAGAATGGGCCTGCTAATAGGGCCCTTGAGTGTCCTGTTATACGGGTGAGTCATCTTTCTTTTCTCATCATCGTGTCGGGTGAAATTTTAATTCACGTTTTCAACGGCTTTATAGTCACCATCATCACACCATGCACCATGCACCATGCTCTGAGATTGCGTACCTACACCTACGTACACCACTGTGGAGCCTGAGCCCGGAAATTGCATGTCGTACATCTCCATCGTTGATAATGGACTTACACATACAGTCACACCTTCGTGCGTAGAGGGAAGTGGGAGTAATAGTGGTGCTATGGGCCCGGCCGATGAACGCGACATACCCTCGGGCGTGCTGGTTTCCGCAGGGAACGCTCCTCAGGAGCACAAGCACATATCACCTGGGTGCCCGGGATGGTCGATCCGCTCAATGGGTGGTGTTACGCAGGAGCAGGTGGCATCGTTGATTGTGAGTCCGCTCCGGTATGTTGTATCTTCCGTGAATGGGATGGATATTCATTCCGTTGCGTTATGTACTAGTACATTGGAATTGGAGTATACCTACCTAGATTTCGAAGAATATTTGCCTATGAGGACTGTATCACCATCTTATCCATGAGTAGGGAATGCGGGGAAGTGTCGTATATCTGAGGCGGCTTGTCAAGTAAGTGTTGACTGGTGAAGTGAGATGAAATGGAATGGAAATGAAATGAAATTGGAGGAGACAGAGAATAAGGGCAACGTACCCTAATGTGAGCGAGTCTCAATGACAACATATATAGGATTGAAATCTATGAGCTAGCCGGCACTTAGAGGTGTCATGGCTAATCAGAGAGCAAGGCAGAAGTGCAGGACAAATAACCATCCTCACAAACACTTCCAGAATCCAAGATGCATTGGCTGAGAAATCCTAAGCGCGCTGAAAAGTTTTTGTCTCTCAGAAGCTAGGTTCAGTATGAGCACAAAAATGCTCTGTGTCGTCGCTAGAGTATAGCAATAGAGGCGTGCGAGGCGGGGAAATTATCCAACAAGGACTCCAAAGTCGTGGGTCATCATGAGCATCCCACGTCCGATCGGAGCCTGGCAGCTCATTCATGAGATGGCACGCACGGCAGTACTTCAAGACGTCGGGACGTCAAAGTATGCTTGAGGGCGTATGTTACACAGTTACAGGCCCTCTTCGTTATTAGAAATGTACTTGTAGTTGTGTGAAGGAAGATCAAGCTCCACTGCCACTGATTCTGTCATAACCATGCCATCCATACCCTTACATTTCGCTTGAACTGAGATGTACTTGAGTATGCTGCGCACAGAAACATTTTATCTATCTGGATATCCTGCGCTCAAATAGAAGACAACACCTTAAGCACATACGAAATACTGTTTCACATTCCGTTTGGACGTGTTCGAGCGTGCCACCCAGGATATGATCGGCGCTTAAGATCTGGACGGGCCATCCTCACTTCAAGTTCCCATAGAGCCCGACGGGCATGATTACGTCTCCGGTCACCTCTTCTGATCAGAGCTGAATGGATGAAGTATGAACATAATGTATTTATCTTGCTGAACAGTAGTATACTCATGATGAATTCAGTTGCGAAAGATAGGTGGACTTGGAAAGACCGTTTTCGTGCTTCTGTGCGCCCCGAATATTATTGTTCATTGTCTCCGGTATATAAAACATCAGTGGCATCTTCTACAAATGAAGCGGACAAAGAACCCACTGTTGAATGAATGTGGCTCGATGTTACACGCGGTCTTCCCCTATCTCCTGGCAGTATCTATAAACCCCCCCCAAAGCGATCGTCCGTCAACTTCTCTTATCATTGACCCACCAACAACCCCAAAGCATTCAGCCCACGCCCCTCCCCCTCAGAAACATATCCTTCGCTAACATAATGCCTGCCGGAAACTCTGACTATTCATCCATTGCGCACGCTCTTGGCCCAGACCCAGAATTTACCTCCCAGAATAGGCACCCACTCACGGATGCATCGACACCAGCCCCAATTCCGAGCCCGACATCGGTTGAATACCAAGATACCATGCCACATACGGTCCAAGACGATTCTTTTGCAGACTTCTCTGCTGAAGACCCTTACAAACTTGACCTATACCTACCCGAACTTGCAGAGATAACAGACTGGTACACTGCGATCAGTGAGTCAAATTTCGTAACACCCTTTAACTAATGAGCTTACAATTCTTTGACAGACAACACGCAGACGTCTGGCGAGTTCGAAATCGCGCCACCCACATCATTGCCACCCCTTCCGTCGATCGACAACGCGCCGCTCCAGCTCTCCCTCGACGCGTATACACAATCCCAACCAACGGATGCTCCTCAATACGTGCTGGAGACTCTTCCCTATATCTCAACGACGAATGCGTCATATACGTACCAAGGTGAGCCTATCATCCAAAAGGTCAATCAGTTGAATTGATTACTGACGTCCCTCTTTCAACAGAGCATGAGCAGGCGGGGTACAAGCCAGACTACACCGATCCCCAGGAAGCTATCCCACCATCATGGCAGCCTGAGTGGACTGACAGATGGAATCCAGCACAATGTGAGTTCATCGTATGAGGTGGCAATGAGACAGTCTACTTACCAACATATTTTGGCGATTCAGATACGTATCCTGTCACGCAGTCACCGCTCCCTCCAAAGTACATGGAGAACGACTTCCAAGAAGTGCTATACTTCGACGACATGCGCCTCATTGTCACTGGTGGCATTCCTATAGAAAATCCGAGTTTGGTCACCGGAGAAGCTTTCGCCAGTGGCACAGGCCTCGAACTGTATTCAGCAGTACCTGCGGCTGAATCGCGTGGACCGAAGGCGTCCCACCGTTACGATCCATACCGACAGAACTATATGGATAGAAAAGGTAAGCGCATACAACACTTTTTTGGACCTGTTCGCTGACTTCCGAGCCTTGGGCTACAGGAAAGAAGCCTATGCGGTACAAAAACTACCCAGAAGCTTCAACATCGAGCCCCTATCCTCGAGAGAGGGTGTTACGAGACAACAACATATTTGGCGCAGAAGCCGCCGCGAACCAATGCAAAACGCTGAGGGTGCACTACATTCCAAAGTATGTTTTCATGTAAACACCTCTATCTGGATTTCCAAGCTGACACGAGGCATATTATGTAGCAAGGAACATACCTTTGGTACGGAGATGGCCAACCCCCTGGTAGACGCAGCCCCAAATTCATCAGGAGTGCCGTCGCTCCAATTCATAGACAAACCCAGGATGTCTGCAGCACCAACTTCAATGCAAAGCCTTCCATCCAAATTCCACCCTACATGCCCAGCACCCGCGAGTCCCCCAACAAAGACAAGAAAACCTCGCATCCCATTGACTGACGAACAGAAGAGGGAAAGACGAAGGCTTCAACAGCAAAAGGAAGCGGAGAAAGCGAAGAGGGACGAGGGGTACGAGTACATTACGGTACAATCGGTGCAGGATCCTCGTCTGTTTAGTCGGAGGAGGGTACTGAAGGGAGCTGGAAGCAGTGGGAAGGCTTGAGGAGGGACATGGATGATCAAGATGGCGAACTATCGTATTTGGCTCTGTTTCTGCATAGCCATCTCCGTCGGATGGAATCGGCCGCAGTAGTTTTCTTGTAAGTCATGTTTTGTAGACGTTCCACTATGTACGTAGATATCTGTTACCGTATCCGTATAGCTTTTATTTATCTTATGCAATTTAACACATATGTGTGATGCGGTACCATAAGCTATAAGTCAGTATTATATCAGTCGCTAGGTTTCACGACAATTTTTTCGTTGAATGGCCAGGAGCCATCGAGGCGAACAGGGATACAATTCGCGAGGGATACTTTCCTACAGTTTTCAACGTAATCTTTAGTGCCTTCAAGCGCAATGAATAAGGGTAAATTTCATCTCTATACTCGCTGATCTTCTTTATCTGACATTTTGAAGTCAACAATTTTAAATGTAAATAGACTGCGCATACTCTTTGTACTGTAGAATAGTTGCCGGAGTCTTTGTGTGGAGAATGAGATACACTACCACTCAGATAGCCAGAACCGTGCCATCCATATGCATACATTTCGCGCTTCAAGTTGAAATGAGATGTACTCAAGTACGATGCACACACACTCGATTTATTTATGTTTTATATCCTACACTCAAACGGAATACATTGCAATAAGCAAATACGAATTACTATTTCACGTTCTTTTTGGACGCGCTCGAGCCTGCCTTCTCTTCATGCCAACTACGCCGACTTCGAACCCCTCACTACATCTGTGTATGGCACGAAAAGCTGTCGGCCCCAATAGCCTCAATGGCCAACAGGACGACGTGATAAGGGGCTTCCTTTTTCTGTGAAAATGTCGAGTACTGGAGAGATCCACTGCCACTCAGTCTGTCGCAACCGTGCCATCCATACCCATAGACTTCGCTTGAAGTATGTACTCAAGAACAGCTCACATATTCTATCTATATCGTATATCCTGCACTCAAACGGAAGACAGGGCCATAAACATATACAAAATACTGTTTCACGTTTCGTGTGGACGCGTTCGAGCTTGCCACCCATGATATAATCGGCACTTAAGCAGTGGACGGGCCACCCTTCCCACAGAGCCCGATGGGTACCAATGAGTCAACTTCATCCCACTTCCGGTTACCTCCCTAATAAGTACCAACTGGATGTTGTATTTATCTAGCTGAAGTGATTAGTTGCAGTTTTATACTCTGGATATGTAAAACAGATGCGCTTGGAAACGCTGTCTACGGGCTTCTGTACGCCTGAAATGTGATCGTCCATTGTTTCCGGTATATAAATCATGAGTGGCATATTCTACAAATGAGGCGGACAAAGAACTAATGTTGTATGAATGTGGCTCGATGTACCACGCGGTCTCCCCCTATTACCCGTCAAGAAGTATAAAACATCGCCCTGATAGTCCATCAACTTCTCTCAACATCCCACCAAGAACCCAAAGCATTCAACCTAGAATTCTCCTCTACAGAAACATACCTCTCGCCACCATGTCTGCAAGCAATTCCTCTTATTCATCCATCGCACATGCTCTTGGCCCAGACCCAGAGTTCACCTCCCAATATAGGCGCCCACTTACGGATGCATCGGCAGCAGCGTTTATTCCCAGCTCTACATCTCTTGAGTATCAGTATACCGTGCCACCTACAATTCAAGACGATGCTTCTTCGACCGCCAATCTCGTTGTTGAAGATCCTTCCCTACAATTGGATCCCCAACTTGAGGAGATAAAGGACTGGTACACAGTGATCAGTGAGTTCAATCTCATAACGCCCATTAACGGAATGACTTACGGTTTTGTCGCTAAGCAGATAACGCGCAGGTGCCTGGAGAGATCGTCGTCGCGCCACCTGCAGCTTTACCACCCTTTCCGTCGTTCGACGATGGCCAATACGACGCATCTGTCCAGTTCACCCTCGATGCTTATACGCAAGTCCAATCGGCGGATGTAGTCCAATACGCGCCAATCACGGTTCCGGAGATACCTGCAATAAACGCGTCGTACACATACCAAGGTGAGCCTATTGTTCGAAATGTCGGTTGGTTGAACTAGATACATATTTGAATAGATTGCGAGCAACAAGCAGGCTACGTATCGGAATACACTGTCCCGCAATCATCGCAATCCGCGCCGACACATAACGAAAGGAATCTACATGAAGGTAAGTTCATCTTGTGGAGTGGCAGTTGAACCATTAACTTACTGACTTATGTCGGCTACACAGAGAGGTACCCGGTTGCGCAGCCGCCCCTCCCCCCACAGAACGACTACCAGGAAGTGTTATACTTCCACGACGCGCGTGTTATCGTCACTGAGGGTATTCCTATCGAAGATCCCACCTCTTTGATTGAAAAAGCTTTCGCCGCACTTGATGGTGTTGCGATTGATGACCCCAGTTTCGTATCCGCAGACGCTTTCGTCAGTGGCACAAAAATCAAAATGTACGCGGCAGTACCCACAACTGAGTCGCGTGCCCCGAAGGCATCCCACCACTATGATCCATATCGACAGAACTATATGGACAGAAAAGGTGAGCGCACAAAAGACTTTAATCGACCTTCGCTGACTTCAGAGCCTCGGGGTACAGGAAAGCGGCGCATGGAGTATGAAGATCTAGAACCTTCAACATTGACCCAAGAGAGGATTTCCCGAAATACATTGTTATTTGGCGCAGAAGCCAAGGCGGATGAATTCGCCAGCAGCAGCTATGTTGCCCGACCGGGCAAAACGCTGAGGGTGCACTACGTTCCAAAGTATGTTTTCGCCGAAACACCTCTCTCAAGATCCCCAAGCTGACATGAAGCATATGGTGTAGCGAGGAACATACCTTTGGTACAGAGACGGTCAACCCCCTGGTAGACGCAATCCCAAGTTCATCGAGAGCGCCGCCGCTCCAATTCATAGACGAACCTGGAATGCCTGTAGCGTCTACTTCAACGCAGTGGCTTCCATATCAACCCAATCCTACACAAACAACACCCGCAATCCCCGCAAAAAGGCCAAGAAAACCTCGCGTCCTACTGACAGACGAACAGAAGGCAGAAAGACGCAGGCTTCAACAGCAGAAGGAAGCGGAGAAAGCAGAGAGGGACGAGGGGTATGAATACATCGTGGAGCAATCAACGCTGGATCCTCGGCTGTTTACTAAGCGGAGGGTATTGAAGGGAACTGGGGGAAGTAGGAAGGCTTGAGGATGTCGAGGGTATCGGATAATCATAATGAGCAAAGATCAGTATTTGGCTCTATTTCTTCATGGCCATCGCCGTCGGAGGGCATCGGCCGATCCTTCCAGTAGCTTTTCTCGAGCTCATCGTCTTGCATGTATCTGTTTCAGTGTCAGTTAGTAAATTATTTCAAACTGTGTTTGTATGTACATATACATTGTTGCAAATATGTAGCTGTTGGTCATCTTATGCAATTTTATACCTTTTTCTATTGCTCTTGGTCATTTCTGATAAGTTCAAGTTGATTCTTGTGGTTAATCATGCCACTCGTGATGCGATCGGCGCTTAAGATCAAGATACGCTGTCCACAAACCCCGATTAGCGCCTCACTCGCAGCCAAACCTTCCGGCACATATGTCTGAGAAGATGCAGGAAGAATACATCGTTAGTTACCCTGCTGAATGAAATTCACAACGAAATACTTTTGACGAGTTCAATCGCTCCCGAGAAAAACAGACCCACTTAGAAACACCGTTTTCAGCATTATGCTAAGACCGTCCCTTGTTTCTGGTATATGAAATATCAGTGGCACATTTTACAATAAAACACACGCAGAAGGCACAGCGGCATGAATGTAGCTCAACGTTACATGCGGCCGCCTCTTATTATCTGCAGAATCTATAAAGTAGAGCCTGAGAACGATCATACGTCAACTTCTCTTGATCTTGTCCGTCACGAAACATCCAGCAAAAAATAACCTTTGGCAAGAGAATCCCCTCGCCAATGTCTTCGAGCTATTCATCCATCGCGCATGCTCTTGGTCCAAACCCACAGTTTACTTTACAGAACAGATGCCTACTTCTTGATTCAGTTGATCCAGCGCCTATTTCGAATATGACATCAATTGTGGACCCCCAGCATAACACACTCCCTACGGTGCAATATGATCCCTCTTTAAGCACTGATAGAGTTGCTGAAGATCCTTCCCTACAACTGGACCTATACCTAGCTGATCTTGCAGAGACAGACGACTGGTATACGGCCATCCATGAATTAAATTTCGCGTCGCCCGTCAAGCAAAAGGCTCATATTGTAGATCACTCAACAGATAACGCGCAGATCGGCGTCGCGCCACTTGCAGCATTTCCAGCACTACCGTCGATTTCCAACGGTCAATGTAGTACACCTTTCCAGATTCCATTCAATGCTTACGCACAAGTTCCGCTGACGGAAGGCATCCAATACGCCCCCAGCGCTCTTCCCGATATGTCTGCGACAAACGCGCCATATACATACCCAGGTGAGCCTATTATTCAAACGTCATTTAGTCGTATGCAAGACCGAATTTCCTCTTTGAACAGAGTACACACAGTCGGAAGGATACATACCAGAGTACACTACCATCCAGGAAGCTATCCCGCCGTCATGGCAGACTAACGAATGGACTCTAGCCCAAGGTGAGTTAGTCGTGCGGGTGGAATTCAAAACGTGAGAAACTGACCTGTAGACGACACAGATACGTACCCAATCGCACCGTCACAGCTGCCCCACGTTGCGATGGATGATCCCGAACTCGTACCCGCAGACGCTTTCGCGAGTGGCACAGGACTTAAAACGCGTGCAGCAGGACCTACGGCTGAGTCCAGAGCCTCAAAGGAGTCCTGCCACCACGACCAATCTCGACAGACCAAAGGTGAGCCCATGAAAGACTTGATCAAATCTGATTGCTGACTTCCGAGACTCGGGGTATAGGAAAGCAGACTGTGCACTACGAATGTTGCCCAGAACCCTCTTCAACATCGGGCCAACAGAGAGAGCTATGTCAAAACGTTTTCCTTTGGCGCAGAAGCCAACGCGGACAAACACGCCCCGCGCAGCTATGTTCCCCAACCGCGCAAGGCGTTTAGGGTACATCATGTTCCATAGTACGTTTGCATTGTAACACCTCTCTCTGAATTCTCGAGCTGATACGAAGCATATGATTTAGCGAGGAACATACCTGTAGCCTCTACTTCAATGGCAATCCAGAGGCCTCACAAATGACGGCCACAGCAATAAAGCCTAGGAAACCTCATGTCCCACTGAAAGAGAGACTTCGCCAAAGCTGTACAACAAATTAACGAGAAACACAGGCTGCAGCAGAAGTAGAAGCAGAGAAAGTGAGGGAATAGGATATCGATCAGGTGGCGAAATATCAGTATTTGGCTCTGTTTCTGCAATCTCCGTCGGAATTCATCGGCCGATTCATTTGCTATGATTTAGTCTTTTCGCTCAGTAGGATAGAGATTAACAATTCTACATTGTGTATTTAGATCTACATTCATCTGTTATACATGATTCACTCTATGATTACATTATTTTACTGGAGATTTTCTGAAATTGTTCCTGCATCTAGTAATCCACAATGGAACGCGTGAGAAAAATGTTCTTACCGTACATGGTGCCAATATTATCGCCACACTCCAGCGACTAATAAGTTTACCGAATCATACGCATTTCTCATTCCATTTATTTCTTGAACGTGACAGAGATACGGACTTAATATAATTGACTGGCTTTTATAAATCGTGGTATCCATGGATGGATAGCTTTCGACTACGATTTCTGACGCCAACGGGAACAACGCATATGGATGATAATTTCTGACTTGAATCCCATCGAGGTATGTCATAGATAACGTGTTATGTGCTTGACCTACCAGTGCGCTCAATGTATTTCTCGCTCATTGTCCATTGTCGCTCTATCTCGGAACTGCGTTTGAAAACCCACTCCACAGCAGCTTGAAAACATACGTGTACTGCAACATTAATGGAACTAGAAGGTTCCTTACGTCCACGCAATGTGTACCGTAGTTTCTCTTAAGCCTACTGCACCGTAAATTACATAAAAACAAGCCAGAAGATGTAAGGGGGGCTTATAGAGCAGAGCTCCGACTCAGCGGCCGAACTTCATCAGCAAACGGGTTGCATGTCCCTCAATTGTATTTCCAGAAAGCATTCAAATCTTTTCTAGTCCTCAGATTTTGGTTACTTATTCCTAAGATGATGAACACACCCATAAATCGTGGAGACGCAGCATTAGCCCAGCGTTAATCTCTTCGCTCAAACCACAATAAGGCCTTCGCAAGCTAAGATTTTGAAGCAGTCGTTCTGAAAAAAGCTCACGCTGTCCATTAAAATGGAACGCTCTCAGATACGAGTAGATAAGTAAACCTATTGCTCTCCTGGGCGCGAATGCTGCCGCCTTCCTCACGATATCATGACAAACCATCGGCGGAGAAGGAAGTTTTCGAGTCGCCGTGTTGCGCTTGACATCTTCTGGAACCCAAAAATTGTACGACGCGATGATACGTGGACGCCTCTAGATGTCCTCGAGCATTGCTTCCCCAACGTTTCCACTTCTGAGAACCTCAGTGGATATTGTTTTCTCTAATGAATACACTATACCTTAATGCCGACGTGCCATGTGGGATTTTAGACGGCTCCATTACAAGCTTCACAGAACACTTTCGGCGCTCTTTGCTTTACTACGATGTCGGGTATCACGGTGGGCGTAAAATCTCGAGGCTTCCTCTCTTCAAGAACTAGTTGTTCAAGGTCACAGTTCTACTGTTGTTAGCTACATGTTTACGACTCTTTGCAGTATTATCATTGCACAGATACAGTCTTCTGTTTCTATCTCGATCAAACTCAAATTTCTTCTGTGTCTACTGATACCTTTCCTTCTGAGACATATGAGAGTCCCCTCACAGGCGGTGATTGATAAAACGTACGATGTTCTCTAGGTAGGTTTCGACCCTCTTGCGAACACTATGACATCCTCGTTTAGATATGGATAAAGAGAACCCACGCACATGAAAGCGCAGCAGTTTCTTGAGCACACTGGCATGCCGTGTGGATCTCCTAGCGGCATTCTCTCACTACGACTACGATAAGATGCCAGCAATGGCCTCGGCATTGTCTATCTCGTTTACAGTCATGTGTGCGACAGGTTTTATTGAGGTGTAGAACCCTAGGACGCCGCATTGCTTCAGTGTTGGCAACAATCTTCATTGCGTTTGAGACATCTCTATTGGGCTCAGCCGCAGAATGTTTTCACACCCACCACTTTACTTGACATGTTGTTTGGTTCATGGACCAGAGAATGTGAGAGTCAGAGTACATACTTGATGAAATGTAGTACGAATTGTCGCGCTTCGCGCACAGCGAGAATGCAGCAGACCTCGTCAGTGTTGGTCACTGTCTGGTGCTAATCTGACGTTTTCGTGAATTACAATAATACCCAGGCACTTTACGATCTCATTATAAACAAGGTATCTAAGATATTCTCATAAGATCAGCGCTAAGCTGTGAGTCAAGATGCTCAAAATAAATCCCAACATTGCACATGTGGTGGTCCTGAGAAACATGGCCGTCTCGGCATTGGCACTACTTCTCATAGCAAAGAGCATTCTGATGATTCATCCAAAGTCCCCCTTGTTCACTTTGACCAAGAAATGAGCGGCGATACGGGCTCAGGCAGTACACATCGATTAGACCTTGATTTTGATAGCTGATGGACAACTTCTCGAGGTAGTGCAGGTCATGAGGGTACTAAAACGAGGGAACAGCTAGATCAACGAATTACAAATTGGTGATTTCGTTTAGTGAAAAAGCTCATCATGCAAATCCTGACCTTATATAGCATTATTCCAAAGACTAATATTATAATCCGATATTATGTTCCTGAAGGATTGATGCTGAATAGTAAATATATACAAGACGTTCCGATGAGAAATCATAGATTCCCGGTCGTGAGCCCTCACATAGCAATCTATTCAAATTTGGGCGCTTGATTCCTAACCATCATGGAATTTGAATTACCTGCAAATGTCGACCTTCACTTGGAGTTGAGGAAGAGCATTTGTTGAAGTCCACGCCAAGCAGATTTGGCAGCCTTCAGTCATCAACCGATTATCTGCCTGTCCATCCCGCCAAGTCGCCGCCGTATTCGCCCCGCAGCAGCCAAGAAACCATACCTGTGCGTGTAATCTTCTCGGTAGACATTCCGCTCTCGGGAAAATATTGACTACCACAAGGTGTGTGATTATTCAATCTTGTAAGATAGAAAGCTTCATGGAGTATTGGCGCATGAACTTCAATAAACCACGCGGTACAACTGAATATCTTGCAAGGGAATGGAGTTCATAACGGAATGATTTCATATAATCAAGATGCACACAATGCATGCATGACGGCAGAAACTGCCGCTTCAGAATTTCAATTCACCTAGTCATACTCTCTGCTCGCTAACATTGGCAGGTTTATAGAGTGTCCGGTACATCGAAGTATGCCTATGAAAGATATACACAGTCCATAGTGCGAACGGCGACCTCATTTGACTCCAAGGCAATTTGAAGTTTTGGGTTGAGCATCAGTGGTATCGTCATCTGTGAGTCGGTGGCACACAATCGCTGATCACAATGCCGTGCGGCACTGGGTCAACACATGGAGGCTATAGTCGGCACAGGTAGCGTGGACATCCACACCGCCCAAAGAGGAAAGTCATGGATGTAACGGCGCGCCTCGGTACGCAATACACAGGGATCGGGTAAGAAAATATCTATTGTTAGAATAGACGGACGCAGAGCGGTCAGGAATCTCTGGGATTGCGGCACCGACCGCATTCTGCTTCTGAGATCGGGTCGAAGGAAGTTATTCTCATTTTTGGAGCATTTATTTATTTTGTTTACATTTAATGGCCGATGCAGAATGTACGTTCAAAAATAACGATATTTAGCGCTTTAGAATCGGATTTCAAAAGCACGTAAAATAAAGTCGACGGCGAAGCAAAAAAGCTACGCTTTCAATAAAGAAACTAAGTGTCCGCTCTCAAGCACGTCGTAGTCTCGGTGTCAATACGTTGATGATCACCTGTATACACATATGCATATGTGAGAAGGATTCTCCGTGACCGGGTGCCCGCTGCTTTCTTCCTCCTAGTTATGGGATCACGGAGGCAAAGTTATGCGCCATATTTATTGATGGTCTTGACGCCATAGATATATTATGTTGACGATGATAGTGTAATACACGGCCGAAATATATATCTGTAACATTCGCCACAACAGTTCCTGAAGTGGATTGTATTGAAAACGACTTCAAGGCGGAGTATTGATTATCCCATATGTCATAATCACATACTTGGGTTAGCGTTTACAAAGATCGGAACGTGGCATTCGCAGTGAACAGTCGCTCCCTTTCAGAGGGCACGCCTTGCAGAATCATGTCACTTTCTACTTCATCTTATGCAGAGATCACATAGGGTCTTCTGACCCTGCCCACAGCGGCCTATCCTGGGTTTAGACGGCTGAGTTAATGTGCAGCCTCTCATAATCTCCTGATTCCAGGCCGATGCAATCGCCAATGAGCGGATATATGTTTTGAGGGTCAATCGCACGTTCGTCCATCTGTAAGACAGCTCAGTATGTATTCCCTCAAAAGATTTCTGCAAGACAGCGCTTTAGCGGCTACGCGCCGAGCGCTCAACTAAAGTATGCTTTAGCAGCTCATAAATCACAGTGTCAACGTTGACTATTTTAACGAACTAAGTTCAGGCCCAGCGACGTCCCTCCATAACCCAACAACTATTTTGAATGAGTTATAATTCTGTATAATTTCACTCAATGCTATCAACGTCTCTAATACGCTAAGCGAGGAGCACATCGACAACAATAATAGGCCTGGGGTGATGTATTTATAAAGCGCCGCTGGGATATGATGTCTATAATTAGATTCCCAACTCCTGATAAAATCATCGCTGGCTGCAGCTAGAACAAAGATGCGTGTAGCGAAGACGACACTGTTGGACTGATATGTAACGTGGAAATCCAAGGGGCTATTCAGAAGCCTTCCCCTACACGGGCCCCAAACTTCAATGTTGTGAGTATCCTGCTCCACGACTCATTGACGGAACTCTATCTAGTTCCAGGAATCGGCGTAGATAGAGACAAGGACGGAAATAAGACCTTCACGGGCTGATTTCTAAGAATATGTTCTGTTACACTTTCAATGGCGTCACACACGCACGCCTGTGCGAACGATCGAAGGTGGCTTGTTCACGGCCGTTATCGCTGGATACTCGGGATACCGCACCACATCGGAATATTCGAGGCAGTTGCGCGGACAATAACGGCTGGCTCATATGTTCATCCACATAAAAACGACCCCTCAATTTTCAGGGCACACACAGACACACGCAAGACGGACATGACGCTGCGTCCAGCACAAAAAGGGAAATCTGGACGATTGTGGTAGTTGGTGTGTACATATGTTATACGCCATCTGTCAAGGGAAGGGAAGAAAATTTTGATCACCGCGGCATATCTGGCTTTTGTTCTATTTGCGGAATAATATTCCTACAGTTACGCTGAACATTGGGACGAGACAGCGGTTCTTCGATGGACGATGCGATCACGATGGATATAAGTGCATACGCTAGGGAATGGTTACATAAATTACCAAGTACATACATTAGTTATCATTTTTGTGGCATGGCCTTGGTTGCATGCGTCCTCCTGCTTATGCGCCGGTCTCGACGACATATGCCTGAAAGCACAGCTTCGGAGTGTAGTTCGGGCGAGGGTGCAGTCGCCGAGTGCAACCGCCGATGAGATAACGAGAGAACCAATGCATCCCAAGCACGATTCTAACAGACCTTCGTTTGATCAGTTCAGAGACCACGCCGCAGAAAACCAATGTCGCTTAACCACGATAGGAAAGCAATCTAACTATAGAACGTAGAGCACCCAACCCTCCCAAAACATCTCTGCATCAGGCGTGCATCATTTCATTTCATTTACTTCGTTCAGTCTTGTCTGTGTCTGCGCCAAGATATCGGCTTTCAAATTCGCTTCCAAGAAGCAGATGGAGGGTGTGTAGAAGCGCTTGACGACAACATCTACAACACGGATGCGAGAAGGATGGGGTGCTAGCTGGCTGGCACTGGATGGCATAGCGTGTCTCAGCCGCCTACGAACCCCCCTTGTCATCTTTTGATTCAATGATTCAATAGAGTTTCCGTGAGAGAGGGACTAAGGGTCAGACGCTACGCTACGCACGCACGCTTCCCTTCTTTCGCCTGGGGCTGGTGTGCCTGCTCGGTCGCGTTATACGATCAGGCCGTAGCGAAGGGAGTCGGGGCTAGCGTGATTCAGTCTTTACCATACGCGAAGTCCTGCGTCGGGAGAAGCAGCACTGAGAGAGCAAAAACATACCATATGCAAAAGGAAGGACCCATTCAATGATCACACTCCGTTCATTCATTCCATTCATTCGTTCGTGCATTCAGTCGTTCAGTCACCCATCATCATCACCAGAACACGAGAAACGCCAGTAAGCATCACCATCAGCCGTGAATCAGGTCGGGCGAGAACTCCGGTCTCCGGTATGCCCATAGACCCCACAGCCCACAGCCCAATCCCAATCCCAATCCCAATCCAATCCAATCCGTCGTCTCCGTCATGCATAGATCTCACGATGGAAGACGGGTTACATACAGTGACACGAAGCGTAAACCTGAAAAACGAAAACGAAAGCGTGCAACCCCGATTAAATGAAAA
>QFFD01000021.1:0-11455 GCA_003314615.1 Pholiota microspora
CACCTTTGAGAATTTCGTGGAGAGTGCGGTTGATAACCCCATCATCATCGATCAGGTATGGTGCTCTCCAAAGTGTCCCGCCGCCAAGTTCTGATATTGGTATCCGGCACAAGTGTTACATGACCAGCGCGAGCGCCTGCTCCCAGTTCCCCTCGAACACGCTCATTCAGGATATTTGGTTCAACAAGTACGTTCCCGTCCCCTCCCCTTACTCCCTCCCTTCTCAACACCCATTTCGTACTTGGTACAGCATCACCGGCACCGGCACAAAGGCCGTCGTAGCGTCTCTCTCATGCTCACCGGATGGCCGGTGCTCGGACATAAACGCCAACGATATCAGTCTTTCGTGAGTGCTAGTCTATCTATTTTACCATATTCGTCTATTCGCTTCGCTTTTCTCGTTTCGCTTCGCTTGTTTAGTACGTTCGTTTCTCATATTGTTGCGTTGTTCTGTTTAGGAACTCGAAGGGTAGCGCGAGCTTTACCTGCCAGAATTTGAATGTTACTGGAGATGCTGCGACGCTGTTCCCTACGTGTGCGACTACGTAGGGTGCGCACTCCGTGTTCGCGTTTACGTTGGTGAGCATCGGACGTTGGTGTTGGAAAGGATGTCGGTGGAAGACGGAAGACGGAAGGAAACAACGTTACTGTACGGCGTTATGTGCGCATATATTCACTTTGTGTGCTATTCATACACTTCCCTATTGCAGCAGCCGCGATCCCATCTAGTACCCCCACGAATTCATAGGAATCGCACTCAACCCCTCCGCTCCTGCTAAAAATCCAAATCCAAACTGCATCCCGTCGCCCACCCCAAGGAACACAGGGTCCGTTGGCTCAAGTTTCCTTAACAGCTCGCTCTCTGCATCGAGGCACCACTTCATGAGACACGGCTCCGTCAGTGCTATCAGCGTTGAAGGGGATATGGAGCGCATGATCGTCGGCGGGTGCTGTGATGATATCTGTGCTGGGTGGGATATCTGTGAGAGATCTTCGGGTTGGGCGAGCATAGCATGTTTGAGCGCCGTCCATAGCTGTGTTTGTTCTGTGTTCTGGAACTGGGCGTATGAGATGTTGGTGTTGGGGATGTGTTCGTTTGTTGGGTCTTGGTGACCATGAGGTGGGGGCGATTCTGTGCATATATTCGAGGTTCATTGAACGTTGAACATTCGGATGTGGGTATATGCGCTGGAATTACTCACCGTCGTCTCCCGTTGAGAGGATGGAGCGAAGAGCAGCCTTACTTCTCGCGGCGTATGACAAGGGAACAGGCGCAGTGATGATTATAGGCAGCTTGTTCTCTTTATTCGCGTCCGAAAACGCATAATTCTTCACGTCCCCGTCGTGCTGGTGCGTGTACCCGGCGGGAAACGGATGCAATCCAAAACCATGAGGTGGATCGTGGACGTGTGATGACGAGGAGTGTGGGTACGGCGGGGGAGATGAGGCGTTGGATGGACCGAGCGGGTGCGGTGATGGCTGGTGTGCTGGGAGCGTACGTAGTTTGGGGTATGTGTCGTCCGAACATATTCCGGGGTGGAAAATGTCTTGGTCCATCGTCGAGGAAGAGAGAGAGGTTGGATTTTAGTGTGATGTGGTGCAAGTAGTGAGTCAAAGACAAGTTATTCGCGAGAACGCGTCTTACAAGCGCCTGTGCGCGTCGTTCTATTTTAGAAAGTCTATAAATGGGCGGAGAGGCAGCTGAGCTATTACTAGTACGCGAACAGTGACGCTGCAGGCCAGCCTTAGCCTTGCGATGGACAGCTTGATGGCTTCTGATGCCTCGCGTTTTGCTTAAATTCTCTGCCTCTTCTTGATTCTTCATTCTCTTCCCCCCATCATGCTCTCCCTCTACGCCGCCACTGCTGTCCTCCTCGCCGGAAATGTTCTCGGGCAATCGTTTGTGGTGCACACACCGTACGCATCTGGCGCTGCTCGATGTGACCTTGGTCCCAGGCTTATTGTTCTGCTTTCTGTAGGCCTTCAGCTACTGAGTGCCAACCTCTGGCGATTACTTGGACTGGGGGAACTCGTACGTTGTTCTTCCTGGGAATAAGTATATCAACCCGACTGATTTTAACCCCTTCTTAGAGCCGTACAGCTTGGTCCGTATGAATCATAGTAATGGGTGATTCTGCGAAGCTGACTTCTACCGCCTTCGTTTTATGTAGAGGTATGCTAATAGTATCGCATCCCATACGACATCCCTTGACCTTTCTCTTTCTTTCCAGCATCCTGCCAGGAAATGGAATTCCTCCAAGCCTCATCACCTTCGGTGGGCTAAACGGCCACTCGTTTTCGTGGGTTGCAAACGTCACTGCAGGCACGTTTATTGTCCTCTCATACACGCTTTCATTCATTAATATTGATGATTCACACCCACACTCACACCGCAGGCACCACTCTGAGCTTCGACTTGCGCGACTCGCATGGGACCCTCACTGAGTCCGGGCCTTTCACCGTTCGATCAGGGAGTAAGCCTCTCCATTTCCCTTTCCCGGGGGAATGACAGAAACACTCATACAATTATACGTTTATGTTTAGATGACACCTCCTGCCTGGCTTCAAGCGGCACAACCACCGGTATAACCAGCTCGACGAGCGTGACGGGCACAAGCCTGCCTACCACTACGGGCAACATCACCGTCTCCACTAATACCACCGGCACTGGCACCGTCTCTCATAGTACCTCAGCTATCTCCATCACCAGTTCGACGAGCGCCGCGCCGGTGGTGACGCTCTCCAACCCTTCGACGGCCGTGTTGTCTACGGAGACCGCTACCACTCCCACCGCGTTGTCCACCGACACTTTGTTGAATCCTACCAGTACATCGTATGTGCTCTCATCTCTGCAAAACGCTAATTGCTAATTACACCTCCAAATAGGCCATTGACCACCACCACACCCACGGGGATCAGCACCCCAGCCACGGCGGGCGCATCGACGACGTCCCCACCCGCGGCTACTACTACTTCCGGCGCTACTAGGAATATGGTCAACGCGTGCGGGTTGGTTGGCGCCGCGCTGATTGCGCTCGCTATACTCTGATGTGTATGTTGAACTGCGTATGATGAGCGGCGTACTTTCAATGACAGGCTTCGAGCGTCGATGATACCCAAGGGCCGAGGGCAAGTGTATGTATACTGGATGGACATTTTCTTCATACACGCGCGAGAAATTGGGGTGTGAGGTGTATTTTGTGTAGTACAGTGTTGTAGATGAACTTTTTGCCTGGTGTTGTATGTAAAAGCCCTGATAATTTTGTGTAGGCAGTTGCAAGGCGGTCTGAACGTTTGAACATTGAACAACGTGCGCAACTAATTAGAGTACATACTAACCTACATGCTAACTTTGAGATCAATCAGTATATACTCGAATCCTAGTACTGTGTTAACTTCCGCTGGTTGCTTCTTTTTTGCTCCTCGGCGCACAATGAGCTTCCATATGTGAATCTTGCATTCCGGGAACATGATGATATCCTGATGATAATTTGCACTGTGATGTCTAGTACGTGATAGAATCACCGCAGCGCAGACGAGTTTGAGATGTAGAATTTCCAACAGATGTAAGGGAGTAAGATACGAGCAAGAGAAATGATGATAGTTGAATACATGGGCAATAGATATCAGATGTTGACCTTGAGGGTAGTAGCTTGTAGTAAGAGCAGTGGAAATAGTATGTTTTGGCGTTATTTCGCGAAATGTAGACGGCGGTGAGGTCGAGAGAATTCTCCAGGACGAATATCACGAACGCGACGCAGTAAGAAAGACAGTCAGGCAATTGGGACACCACCCTCTTCTGTATCACGGTCGTGATAGGGTGCTAAATCGCTCTACAAGAATAATAATCCTATGAGCGTTTTCCCCTACGGGCGCAGAAAAAAAAGGACGATACGCACCTCATTCCGACTCTCACCCCCCACATACGTCGTATTCTGCATACTCAACGTCTTCTTATTCTCCTCCCCAGACGCGAAGGCAATCGCGCTGAGCTCCATTGAACGCCGATTCTTCTTGGATCGTGCTTGAAGCGCGGTGATCTGCGAGCGCGTCCGGCGAGAGACGGCGACGCCGAGCGCTATTCGGAGGACGATGAGCGTTGGTGCGATCCCCTGATAGGTTAATAAGTAACACGTAAAAATTAGCTCGATAGATATAAGAGGATGACCAGGCTTACTGAGGCGGCTTCTAACAGAGGCGCGAATACGTAGATGAGGGGACTATTAGTTGCGTAGAGAGGAATATACACGATGCCAGTGATCGAGTACAGCGCGCCAGACTCAGCAAAAATAGCACTAGCGGAGAGATACTCCTTCGAATGCTGCCCGCCGAGATTCTTGATGAGCCTTCGCTGATACAACAGCTTCCCAGCGATCAGCGCCGTGGCGATGATGTTCATGGCAACGGAACATGAGTGGAACGCGATGCCGAGGTTTACGATTTGGGCTTGCTTGGTTGTCCAGAAGAGGGCGACGCCGCCGATACCGCTAGCTATGTTTCGGGGGCGTCATTTTAAACTTTACATACGCGCCAAGAAAGAGAGATGGAATGGGGTACTGACCTACTGTGCCAACGAATAACGCGGACGGAAAGAGGATTATTGAGACGAGGCCTGACCATACAATCCACAGTCGATAGATCTGCAGTATGTTGTCAAGCTGGTGAAGTCCCGGAAGACAACACAGACTCTACGTACCAGGAGTCCGTCCGCCAACCATATCTTCACCGAATACGACACTTGTTGTAGAAGATCAAGCCGCGGTATCAAGATTCCCGTCCCCACAGGATCCACCGCAGCCTCGATGAGGAGCACTTCGACAAACTTGGCGGATGCCGCGACGAATATCGTCGAGGATAGCACGGACGCGATGGTGTATATGAGTACGACGAAATTACGGCCCCTATTCAGCAGAAGGTAGCGAATGCAGATAATGCTCAGGGTGACGAAGACACCTGCAAGTGCGTGCGTTCAGTTGTTCAGAATACGACCCCAGAGAGGATGAGACTACCATAGAACACCAGCGCAATAGCCGCACCCGCATATATCAGCTTGGTGGTAACGAAAGGATTTGCCATTTTCCTAGTCTGTACGACTTCGGCGCGTCAACATTCGCAGAGAGACGTGGAAGATGGGAGGAACAAGGATCGGAAAAAACATCACATCACGTAGATATATTGGAGAGGTTATGGTTAAGGAGTGAAATATACGGGCCTGGGAAAGCACCGAAATAACTGGGCGCGCTTCCGGGACCGCTGCTACGGACGCGGCAACGCGATACCGATTGGCGAACAAAGTACAATATTAGAATTCAGATCATAGAGATAATCAGAGTCTCTTGTGAGCTTTTGTATTGTTTTCGGCGGCGGAAAACATATCAAGAGCTAAACAAAGTTCTATGATTGTGTTGCATATCATAACCTAAGAATCCATAGCTGTCGGCGAAATTGTTTCGGTCTCCAGGCGCTAAGACGCTTTGACTTGGTAAAAAATAAAGGATCATTGAAGGTGGAATCTCTGATCATGATGAGTGGAGTGTTCTAATAGTGGAACTACATACAAAAATCGCGCTAGTACCATTCTTGGGGAGGAGTAATGTATGTATGGCTTCAAACCGTGTATTTTGTTGACTTTTCTGCTCCCTTGTGACTTCTGATAGGAGACAAAATATGAAGAGCTTTTGACAATCAGTGAGTAAAATTCTACTCAGGTAGAGGGAGACTCAGAAAGTTCATATTATCCAGAGCGTATTCTGCGAGCGTTCTATAAATATCCGTGGGAATTCTATGTGTTAAGGCGTTTCGGCTCGGCTTCAAGCTTAGATCAACCCGTCATGTTGCTATTTGCAACATATCACTCTCACACCCTCTCTTCCTGCCCTCGAACGTCATTATCTACGTTCCAACAAGAATGGGCTTTGCTTTTTCTCGGAAGGCATTTACAGAGGAAGATCTCTTGGATCTTCACGGTAAAGTCATCGTTGTAACTGGAGGAAAGTAAGCAGAGATTCTTTGAATAAGCTGCCACAGGCTCATTGCAAAGCACATCACAGCACTGGTGTAGGATATGGCACTGTTCAATGGCTGGTCCGTCAAGGCGCCAAGGTACGAATATAGCGTCCGTCCTTGTGCATAATCACTGACCCTGCCCAGGTCTACATCGCAGGTAGAAACGAGGAACGAGTCTTGGCTGCAATTAAGCAGCTCGAATCTGAAGACGTAAAGGAAGGCAGCGTCCATTTCCTCAAAACTGATCTTGTCAACCCACGACTTGCGAGACAAGCGGCCGAGGAGTTTCTTCAGCAGGAAAAGCGTCTTGATGTTCTGGGTGAGTTCTCAGAACATGACCAGTATGATTTTGCTAATATTTCCATGTACACAGTAAATAACGCAGCCATGTAGGTCAGGTTCTGATTAAAAAGGGGAGACATAACTAATCACTGTACATATTATCAACACAGTGGAGCAACGGGTCCATATAAACTCACTGAAGATGGCTTGCTCGATATCATTGCTACAAAGTGAGTCCCTGGGACTCGATTGCGATATTGTGCACCGCTCAATGCTAATTTTTGACGCGGGAACCAGCTACGTCGGACACTTCGTGCTCACCGAAACCTTACTGCCTATTTTGAAAACGACTGCGCAAGAGGAAGGCTCTGACGTTCGCATTGTCAATGTAAGTATCGCTCTCATTGGCTTGCCTAGAACACTTATTTGATATGCTTGATAGATCTCGTCTATCGCTCACGAACGAGTAAAACCAGAGTCATTGATCGGCAAGGATGCTCTTAACAAGGACTTTGGACATTCATTTTCTGGTTACTTGGACACCTATGGTACGCTTCGCCACTGTATCTTCATTATACTATGTTCTCAATTAGCATGACGCACATTCCCTAGGTCTTTCGAAACTCGCCAATATCCTTCACATCAAATCGCTACAAAAACAACTCGACGCCGAGAACATCCCCATTACTTGCATCGCCGTCCATCCAGGCGCCGTCGCGTCCGAAGGCGCCAACTTATTCCTACAAAAGATCCCGTACGGCGGTAATTTCATTGCCACATATATTGGACCGTGGTTCTTCTTGTCTTGGTCGAAGGGAGCCATGACGTCGGCGTTTGCGGCTGCGGGAAAGGCGGTGAAGGAGAACGTGGGGAAGTATAAAGGAGCGTACTTGGTTCCCGTTGCGAAGATTGCTGAACCTTCGACGAGTGCAAAGGACGAACGACTGGCAAAGGAGCTTGAGGAAACGACGAGGGCTGTTTTGAAAGAACTTGGGGTGTGAGGTGCTCTGCTTTCTTTTTTTTTTTTTTACTTGCGCTATTTTCAAAGATGTCAGAATGATCATTCTCCTTGTTTGATACGCAATATTGTTCTGCTTTGAATAATTAGAATCTTCAATTAAATTTGAATGACGTCGTTAAGGTCGGAATCTTCGTATTTATGTTTGTCCTGAACCGGACTATGATGATAATTCTAGTGATACTCTATTGCAAATGTTCACAAATCTTCTGTATTTCCAGATGCTCTCGGAAGTGTTTCCTTTGTGTCTCTGGCGTGCGAAGGTTATGCGATCAAAATATTTTGTGCGGCAGTGCGTTCCGTCACTTTCTTACCTTCAAACTAACTTCAATCCTCTTAGCCTCGTAATTTTTTGACATTAACTACTACGCGACGCGCAATGAGCTCTCTTGGTCCATACGTCTGATTAACTCGATATTGCCCCACTCTGCTCATACTAACGGACCCTGAATTGGTTTTCTGGTCTGCTCCATACAACGCAAGCAGTTATGTTCAAGTTTCTCGCCTCCATTCCAGGTAGAGTCAAGCCAAGTAGAAAACCCGCATTCGCCCATCTTCTACTCTCCCGGCGACCGTCACTATCCATCGGCATCACAATCCAGAGCCCCAGAATCGCTATGAACCTGGATGATACCACGTAGTACTTCCCGAGGTCTACAATGAACGCTATCAAGTCATAAGAAAGCTGGGATGGGGTATGTATTCTACTGTTTGGCTTGTACGCGACATTCGGTGAGTTAGCTCAAGTAGTTCATTTACTCGTTCACATTAAGCTCCAACCTATTCATTATCCAGAGACCAGAGCTTAGCAGCTCTCAAAATCCTAGTCGGGGACCTCTCAAATACAGATACGACTATGGTCAACTGGGACGAGCTAGTTATGCTGAAGCTGATTTAGGGAGCCGACCCCCACTCTCCTGGCTATCGCCACATATGCCGGTTACTCGACAATTTCGCGATCGAGCGTCCTAATGGAACGCATATTTGCCTCGTATTGGAGACCATGGGGCTTAGTGTCCTGGATTTGCATGGTGCATTTGCGGGTGCCATGCCTTTGCCCTCGATCAAGCGTTTGTGTAGACATGTTCTATGGGCTCTGCGTTACCTGCATGATGATTGTAGTATTGTTCACACTGGTGAGAGCTTGACATATACTTCCATATGCCGTCGTTTTTCTGACGTAGCTTTTGCAGATATTAAAGGCGATAATATACTGATGAGCGGTGCACAGCACGATGAGGGACAGGAAACTGTGGGCCTTGACGTCGACTTTCTGATGTCTGCTACGTTCAAGCTCAGTGATTTTGGTGCTGGTGTGTATTGAATCTCCACTTCAGATTATTTCTGTGCTTTTCAACGTGCTGTAGCAAACAGGATGTCGAATCGTTCGCGGAAATAATTCAGCCAGGAAGCCTTCGGGCAGAGTGGGACACGAAAGCCGAAATTTGGAATCTTGGTTGTCTTGTAAGTCTTTCCTCCGAATCTCACACAGTCAACGCTAACGAGTACGATACCAACCAAGAGATGTATGAATTGGCTCGAGCAACGAAATTATTCGATCCTCACTGGAATCTTGATAAATCTGGGATGACCCCAGCCCAAACACATCTATCTCAAATATCTGGATTATGTGGGGACTTCCTTCTTGATTTCCGGGATAATGGAAAACGGTCGAAACTTTATTTCCACGATCAAGGTCAGCGATATTTCGCTCTTCTTCCTGCTATTATGTTTCGTTCACCAATTAAGAGCAGGTCGCCTCTTGAAGGGCGCGGGCCAGTATTCAATTACTCTCCAGGACCTACTGAGCAGAGCAGGTCACTCTCCTGTAGAAGTCTCTGAGATTGCAGACTTCTTGTCCTTCATGTTGGTCATAGATCCCAAAGAGCGCTGGCCTGCGGCTCGGTTATTGGATCATCCTTGGCTCAAGAGCATTGAGTCATACCGAATTGATCGGGTTACAGTTCGAAGAGACATATTCTTGCTTTGTTACTTCGTTACTATACACATTTAGGTCACTGAAAATACAAGATTGAATTCATTTCACTTCCGACTCACCATTCTCCCCATTTTTTCTCTCCAGCACAGGAATCCGGTTCACGCGGTGCCTATTCACACCACAGGAATAGTACCGAACTATCCCTCCGCGAAGAGAAGTAAATGTTTTCTCGAAAATTCATACGGCATCAAAGATAACCATACTGACCAGATATACCTTCTAGCAGAGCGCTGATTGACGTCAATATGATGACGCACCCCCGCCTTGGAGGATAACTAACGGAATGGAATCTGCTTGCAGTCCCGGGCAAGATTTTCAAGGGCGAGGACAGCTGTTCGTCGATCCGCTCCCAGCGTTGTATGTTCGTTGTTATGCTTCGCGGCGCTTCCATGGTCAAGTATATGTGGTACCATTTAGCTCGTATCCTCCATCTTCAATTCTTTGCAAAGCAGAAGCTGCGATATCTTTTAGAGACTATTTGACATATGGGCAAGTTTGTTGCACGATGCCTTGGACTCTGAACAAGCTGATATTTGGCGCCTGTCGAACCAACACAACTCACTCGGAGTCACCTGGTGCTGAGGCAGAATCTTGATTCAATGCAGACATTCTATGTGTTGCCAAATGAGTGGAATGCAGTAGTATTTGAAACGAAACGAGGCAGAGATAAGATTCACATCGAAATGAAAGGCAGTTGTGTCCCGAAGATTCGAAGCTTTGTGACCGCTACGCGTCGGAATTTCAATTCTCTTTTGCAGGACTTGGAAGGATCGCCGTGTTGTTGCATGAAGTCAAAATGAAGCTTGACGCTTGAGAGCAGAGTGCAAGGAATGATAATTTTCCCTATCACCATCATTCTGAGATTCTGAATCCTGCATATAATTATCAGGCTATACTTCAACAGAAAGTTTCGTGAGGCTTGGCTACACCCACAATCAATTTACCAAAACTCATAATCATTGTATTATTCACTAGTACAAAAGACATCGACAATCAAGCAGCTAAATTGAGAGAAAGAGATTCAGAGGCCATGCCAACTGCAACACTAGTATCTTATTTTCTTGTTCTGCGGCGGGCGTGTTGGTGATGTGTTAGGATCAGGCAGAAGCAATGCTTGACCGCTGTGACTACTCCTGTTTGCATGTGGGGAGTGCTGCCATATATCACTTTGAGGATGCGCTTGAATATCGTCGGCCGCTACTGCTACTTCGAAGGCCTCGAATGTCCGGAGATCAGCCAGTCGTGCCTCAACCATTTGCCTTCCTGCATCATCAAGGCAGTCAAGCTCAGGTCCTTCAGTCTTGATGAATTTATCAAAGAGCGCAAGGCTTCTCTCGTGAATTGTGTAGTATTCATAGCCATGATATTTATGCGCAAGACGAAGAACAGAGTGCCACGCTGACACAAGGGGCCACAGAGGCTTGAAGGAAGGATGAAAATTGCCTAGGAGTTGATTATTAAATGCCCAAGAATTCTTGAAGAATTGCCTTTTGAACTTTGCAAGAGTTTCCAGGTCTCCGGTGTCAAATAAGCACCACACCAAGTCGTTAAGCGAACCATGACTAGGTGTTGGATTGGCTAGAGGCCCTGGATTGGTTGGATTGGCCAGATTAGATTGTTCTGGGGCCTGATCCGTGAATTCGACGCGTTTTCCACTAGCTCCATTGCGAGTCAGGCATATCTCGATCAAGACCCAAAACAGCGACTCCATGTCATGCACAGCATCATGCCCATATTGCCGATTTGCGGTGACTTCGTAGTAGAGTTCTTCAGATAGGATTTCGCCACTGGCATAAGGTGGGGTACCCTGTTGGTCCCCGTATCAACACTCTGAATAGTATATTTGATCACGATAACACTTACAGTCCCATGACCGTTTGACCCCTCATGACTTATCGGGCCTTGGTAGTTGAATTGCCTCGTAACCTGGGATAACAGTAAGTAAAGATGGAATGAAAGAATGATAAAGTACCATCTCACCTGCTTCCAGGATAGAGTAGCCGCAGAGCAATTACCACCGTCACGTACGTCGCCGAACCTCACAGCATGCATCACCGCGGCAGTACTATATGACATGAAAAATTCTGATCTCATACGCAGGCTCGCAGCCCACTGAACGACATCTGGCTGAACAGTCAGATTTTTAACAC
>QFFD01000023.1:0-17511 GCA_003314615.1 Pholiota microspora
TTGGCTCGAATTAGCAATCGTGGTCCACAATTGTGTTGCGAAGCGCGCACTTTTAAGAGAGTTCACGACGAAGCGCGCTGAAATTTGTAAATGGCAAAACCAGGTTCTAAGGAAGCTCGTCGGCTTGCTTATACCCGTTCCGGCTCGATGTTACGATGATGTTCTTGGCGAAAACTGACAAGGATTAAGCACAGGATGCGACCTGAGACCACAGTCAGCAGGCACACCGATGGCCAGTTTCTACAGTGTTCGTTTTATCGTCATTTCCAGGCACTCGGGAAATGCAAATAAGCTTGAAACAAGGGAACAACCGGCGCAAGTATGCTTCAGATGGATGATGACGATGGACCAGGGTAGTTTACCAAGACGCCAACATCAGAATGAGCATGCGTATCGCTGACTGAAAGAGGATGAGACAAGATGAATGTGCTTAGGACATCTATATGCATTTTGTAAAGTCAGCGTACAGCCCTCCTGTGCCCAATCTGGGCCGATGGTCGGTGAATATGCCTTGTACCCTTGCCTGCATCAGCTGCGCATGAAAGTTGAGCGGTAAAAAAGACGGGCATGAGAATTTGCTTTCACTGATGCAGTACATCCAAGGCGATAAACGCTAATAGCGCGGTCAGAGATGTATGACCAACAAGGCCGATAACCACCTGCGCCGATGTTCGTGTAGGACATTTGTTGGAAGCAGAGCAACCACAGCATGGCCCCAGCTTGCGGTAGCAGTATTGGAAATGCATGTTTATCGAACGAAGGAAGGTGTATACGTGTAGAAAGCCTGGAAGTAGGTGGTGGAAGGCATTATAGAGCCTGATATGACTGAGCTTTGATGTAAAAATCAGAACGCACAAATGCCAGATGCGATACTGCAAAGTATGCGGCCATTCGCTGAGATTCCCTATATGGAGCGACCAAGATAGTTGACCTGAATGATAATCCCCGTATAAAGCTTATATACGAGCAAAATAGCGATCGGTGCCGTTGAAAACAGAGTTTTTGGGATTGTGTTGCGTGGCACGGTCCCGTCGCGTCAAACTTACACAGAAAGATGGATATTAGCTAAAATCACCCAGCACATATGACAGAAAAAAACTCACAGAATGTATCAGAAACCGTCAAGTGCATCGCGACGTTGCAACAGCGCTCGTAGTAGATAGACAGCCCACGAGTGGTTACACAAGTGCTTGTAAGGTGGCGGCCGTCAAACCCGTGTAAATTCCCAGGCGCGCACGGACCGCATCGCCTTGAGGCTTGAAGGACATTATATGTAATGGCGCTGATCGAGATTGCAAATTACAAGGTGCATGATCAAAGGAAATGTCGGTTTTAATAGCACTTGACAAATTTACGAATTTACTCGTTATCTCATACATATCTGTTGATACATGAAATAAGAACATAGACATTGGTTGTGGAAGGGATTTTAGCATGTCTCGAAGCAGAACCATGGTGCCTTGGAAGCGCCTGTAAAGTAATATATGAAATATGGCTGTGATAGGCTGAAGTTGACCTTGTCTGTAGATCGATGACAAGACTACTATTCCTCACTTTCGATACCAACAAATGATGGACGACCTCCTGCAAAAAATCTGCTTATTCTTCCTTCCGTCGTCTCACTGGCTGCCACCCGTTGCATTGACATGCTCGTATATGGAGATTCCCAGGATGCCAGATTCGTTGAGATACTCATATCGGTTTGTTTCCTCTTCCTATTTCCTCGTTGAGCGTTAGTCGTTTACGATGTCAGCCATGCTGAGGATGTTACTTCAAGATGTATTACTTTGAGCGTTCGCGTGGCGACGTGTAGACGACACCAAAAGGGGGCATCATTCGGACCTCCAGATTCGTAGGCTCACCGCACTAGTGAGAAGACCATCGAGCCTAAGCCAATAAGAGCTAGCGAATAGACAACATTTATGTCAAGCTTATAGCCTGAGCGCCTAGGCATTATTGCTGTTGTTGAGGCGGATTTCTTTTGAGATGAAGCTCAACCCCATCGATACCTGTATCAAACGCGTTACCAAAATGTTCCGTATGAACACGATTGCTAGTACTGTATTAAAGATGTCGGATCGCCAAGTATCAGAAAGACTGGGGAGGTTCAGTAATAGCCGTATATTGCGACCTTGAGGCATAATCCCTGTCCAGTGTGAAGAGTAGCACTCGATGCCGTTGAAAAGTACATTCAACGAGGGATGCACAACACGGTCCCGTAATTACTTACACTGCGAGAGATTCGCGAGACATGGTGAGTAGGCAAAACATGAAGTATGCCTGAGACTCACAGTCAAAAATATCGCACTGATTGACACCTGAACGCACACATTAAAGTCAGACATAAGGACAGGATTCAAGGCTACTCAAGGTGTGATACGATAAGGGAACCGTGGAATTTTGATTGCGCACGGACCCTATTTCTCCAAAATATTTCCGTTGTCTGTTGATCTGCAATAACGATGATCTTTTTGACACCAGGGAAATTGAGAATCACGACTAATTTATTCTGGGCTTCTCCGCACAAAATAACTCTTGCTTATTGGGCCCTGCTTCCACCGCTGCGCACTCGCAGACTCACAGAAGACTCCTCAATCCTCTCTACCACGACTACCACGACAAGGTTCTAATGCCTACGGATATTCTTCGCTCTTCGTTGGCAATAAAACGCATCTGATTGAGAACTGTCAGTGTCAGTGGGTTATTCACTCGCCTAAAATTTCCCCCCATGGCGCTTTGATTGAGCTCTGATTATTTCAACGCCAGGATGCACTACAAAATGTCGATCTTAGCACAGCGCCGAAGACTCAAGTTCAAAATTTCCTCATCAACAAATTTGAGGACACATAGACTGCAAGGAAATAGCCTGCGTCATGATTCTGATTATCAAAAATGGAAAGCTACCGCCGTCCAGTGCCCACCACCCCACGCTGTCCTAAAATATCCATCTTTCCGTTTGACACACGACACCAATCTCCCATTTGAATCCCACTGAGCCTTTACGATGCCCCAACATCTTGCTTTCTAAAAACGACATATAAGAATCCCAGGTCAACGCACCTGAGCCAACGTGGACGGTGGTCTCCCGCCGATGCTCTTCTCCAGTTTGGCTGCTACGAAGGTAAGCTCGGCTTAACGTTCTTGGGAAAATGGCGAAGCAAATTAACGTTATTGGGGAAGTACGCAACAGGTTCGTTTGTGTCGATCCTCACTTCATGAGGATACTGAGCGCTGAGGGGCTGGGTAGTCGCTTCTGCCACGATTTTGGTGTGGGACATGGCTCTTACGTTCGATTTGGAGGTATGTAGATCATGTAAAGCTATTTTGTCTGAAATCACAACGCGATTCTCCCTTTTCCCCACTGGTAGATATCAAGAGTGTGGCGGGTCAAAAAGACTGTTGGAACCACTCTCTTTTTCATAGTGAGTCGCTGCATACACTCCGTATGTACGACAAAAGACTAAGCAACATCCAAGAATCGTTATCTGCCTCCACTGCTCTTTGCTTTCGATCTCTTCGGTAAGCCTGGGGCGCTCGGTGTCTGGGACTGTGCAGGGAAACGATACTAATAGATAGCAACGCAGCTCAATTTGTATCATCACCGTCCATAAAAGTTCGTATCTCATTTCGGAAATTCTGAATACCTGCTTATGCTCATACATTGTTACAGTTGTGGAGTATCATTTATTCAGTCTTCTCTGCGCATTCGCTAAACTATTGATAGTTGCAAAAACTATGAACTCTCGTCCACCATCCTAGATTTGGTTTCTATCGCTGTCATTGAATGTAAGTTATGCCCATCCTTCACTTAATTTGCTCGATGTAGCCAATAATGAAATTCAACAGGTGTATTGATAATGCGGACTCAGGCGTTGTATCAACATCGAAGAGTTCTAGTTGTGCTTTCGTTTTTGTGCCTCGTAAGTCGTTACGTTTATCCGATAACTGTACTTAATCGAGAACCTCTCGCTGTACAATCAGGCTTCCATGGCTGTTATGTTAACTTGCTTTCTATTGGTGTTCAAAATGGAGACATGTATGGTCCCTGCTACATTTGACTATCGACTAACCTCTGAGATCTCTACTCTCTCGCTGTCCAGTCGTCCCAGCCAGTTCAATTGGCCTCCGAGGATGTCTCTCCGGGTGTACTAGTCCGCTCTGTCAACCACTTCTCATCGCCTTCTGGGTGCCGTTCCTTGCCTTTGAAACTCGTGCGGCCTCGTTTTTTCTTCTCGCTACTTCAAGTTTTGATGATTCTTTGGGATCGTAGTGGTTTTCGGTCTGACGGCATGGAAATCGTACAACACTTGTAAGCCCTGTTCTGAAATACTGCCTTAGCTACATTTGACCCAGTTTCATCCTACAGTTATGTCGTCAAGATTCAATGGCACCGGTTCTACCACCATTATACGCATACTCGCACGAGATGGTGCGAGGCATTGATTCATCTCTTCAACATTTTTTTAAACGTTCAACAGGTGTTCTGTATTACATTGGTCAGTCGAAAATTCTGCGATGTTGGGCAGGACCACTAAATTAGCGTTGGGGACAACGAATGACTAGTCATCATGTGTAAGTGCTTTTCAGAGCTCCCAGGCATTTTTTTGTTGTCTGCATGGGTATCTGACCGTACTTGAACAGCCGTCTCTATCTGCAACTTCCTCATTTGGATATTAGACCCATTCGCCTCATATCTTGCTGTTGGCCTCTTGAAGAGTCTGCAAGTAACAATTTGCTCCAGGTAACTGCACTTGAATCATGTAATTGCAGCCAAGTTCTTAATTTATCTGGTTTCTTAGGCTACTGCTGAACCTGAGAGGGATTGTAGAAAGTGCCACCCCTACGATCTCTCAATTTGAACTCGCCTACTCCGGATCATTGATTGATCTCAATAACCTTGGACAGTCGACGGATGCTCTGACTGGTATGTCAGCAAGCGCGCGCGAAGAATCTTCAATCAATGAGTAATTCCGTCATTGTGTATTTGACTTGCGTGTAGAATCCTTCATCTGTATATTAGTGCCGAATTGTATAGATACTTGTGTATGATATACAACCAGTGGTTTAGTTTTGCATCGAATTGACTGGATTCTTCACGATCATTTATTTTGGTTCATACTCAATATATATGTACTTTTACCTCCTTCGCGAAAACATCGTTATGTTGATGTGAAATGGAACCGGCGCTTAAATCCACATGGTCGTATTGCATACTATCAAATGATGAATGCTTGAAGCATCACATATCACCTATATGTGATCCCACAAGACCGCGAAGGGCGAGGGTGACATCGTCCGCCCAATTTACCTGATTGTGATCATACATTATAAATTAGGCAAGTCATTGGCATCTTTTGAAGTACATACCCAACAAGAAGAATCCGTAACGATGGAGCAAGTTGGGACTTCGACTGCCACTCATCCTGTTACTTCATTACAGCTGTTCCCGAAAACCTTGTCAGGTGTGTTTTTTTTTCCTCACTTGGGCTGCAATATATGAGCAATATATAATATTGAGGTACAGTCTGATTTAGGAAGCACCAACCATTTGGGTAGCAACTCCCAACGTTCATTCAGAGAGATTCCACAGCATGTCTTTTTCTGAACGTCCACGCAGGGAAGGTCTTTCAACATAGAAATTATACACCTAATGTAGGACAGAGCTACTAGCTGCCAAAAAATCTGGGATTTGTGAGCTATCAATCTGAGGGACACGGAAAATGTGGACTGAAATTGATCATGTTTTGGGGCCTGGGCTGGCTTTTGCCGGAGAGCGGCGACTCGGAGTCCCCTCATGCCGTCGGCTCGTTGCTGTTAGAGTTCACATTGTACCGTAACTTGTGCGACTGTGCCCTCAACATGCCCTTGCAGGCTATATCCCAGCCATGCTTCTGACAGAGCAAGGCATCTTGAGCCCGAAGTACGCCCAGGTTGGGGAAAGTTTTTTGATCTAAGGCGGCGGCAAAGGACCACCAGTGACATGCTCTTTCAGCCGTTTTGCCGTGACCCGCCGCAACCTCAATATTGCTCATATAAGTGAGCAAAAAAAACACAACTGACAAGGTTTTCGGGAACAGCTATAAGAACTTGCATTTTGGAACATAGCGAACCCTGTGTCCATGTTCGCACTTCGGTCAGTCACAAGCTCCTGGGGTTTGGAAAACTTGGATATACACAAGTATTTGCTGGATGGGCGTTCAATTGGTGTCCAGCACAACGAATCATCAACGAGGCTGTTATCCATTGTAGACATACCAATTACTGCGATGACTAGAATGAACTGCGCGATGCGAACTGCAAGTTGTTACGGAGTGTGTCATCCAGAGTTTCGAGGCGACAAGAATCGCATTTATATAGCCCAAGTAGTCGTCAAATATAAAGACTGGCCAGCATGAGAACATGAGAAACTCCAAATGCTACAGTACATAGTCGGTTCTGGTCCTCGTGAAAGTGAGAAGATGAGAAGGATCGACGGCACCCAGTTTCTCGCGCCTACGGCACTGGCTGATCCTTTAAGTAGTCTCCGGTCTCGGGGATGGTGGCCGTGGTAAGAAGCCAGTGCGCTGGTCACCGAGCCGTTTCCAAAGGATCCGGCTATTTCATGGTAGCAAGTAGCCTGTCGATTGCCGGTGAAGTATAGAACGAGGTAGTAGAAAATGTCGCAGTCATTCCAGCCGTTTATGCAGACAAAAGACTGAGTTTCTTTCGAGCAAAGTTGCATTTCGGATACCATAGTTCGAGCATTTTCATAGTTCGTTGATTTGGGGTCTTAACACAAAGGATAGCGGAGAAAAGACAGAATTTCGGAGCGTGGGTGACGTTCAAGATCAAAAGACACGTCAGTGCGACCAAATATGTGTTGCCCCGTTGTTTGCTTACAACACCGAAGATCATAAATAGTGTTCAATGTGCTCAAACCACCTTCCTTCTCATAGATTTCTAGGCGATACCTCTATACCACCATGATGCTGCCTGCTCAAGTTCTGGCGTTAACTCTTACCCTGGCCCCTTCATTGGTGGCCGCGGGCATGTTTCCGAAGGACTCCCTAGTCAAGATGCTGGACTACAAAACATTCAAACACGCGATGAAGGCCAACGTGAGTTGAAGAGTGTATTTACTCTCGCAGCCGTATGGGAACTAACTCAAGATATATGTAGGAAACCAGCCTAGTAGCCTTCGTTGCCCCGTGGTGTGGACATTGTCAACGAATGGTTCCTGAATACAGCAAGGCCGCTCTCGGTCTTCATCCCCTCATCCCAGCGTACGCCGTAAATTGTCACGCCGAGAAGAACAAGCGATTTTGTTCAGAGCAAGGTGTCCAGGGCTTCCCGACCGTCAAGGTATGTACAAATACATTAATCTGTCAGATTTTGACTGACCCTCTACGCAGCTATTCCCCCGTGGAAACTCTCTCCCTCCCGTCTTATACGACGCTGAACGAACTTCGAGTAATTTCTGGTACTTTGCTACCAGACGCATACCAAAGGCGGTGGACAAATTGTACAACGTCGGGGAAGTTCCAGGATGGGTTTCTGGCGTATGTCACTCCTTTTATCCCCAAGTGATATTTTCTGACATGTTATATAGAACAAGAACAAGTTCCGTGCTCTGCTCTTGACGAAGGAAAAGAAAATGCCACTACTTTGGCAAGTCCTTGGCAACAAATACTCGGGCACAGACCTTGTCTTTGCCTCGCATCGCGATAGGAAAGGGAAGTCGTCAATTGCTATGGGCTACGAAATTGGTGGGCCCAAAGAGCCCAAGGTGCTACTCTACCCACCAGGGTTAGACAAGCCTCTTATTTACCAAGGTACGTAATCGAATTAAATACCTCAACTTCGACTCAGCTCGATCCTTTAGGATTGCACAAGCTTGATTCTCTCACCAAGTTCTTCGACTCTGTTCTTGACGGCACTGCGGACCTCAGCGAGGCCTTCGAGAAGGCAAAAGCTGAGGAGTTCGTCGAAGATCCCGAAGAGGCTGAGATTCTGAAGAAACAAGAAGCTCAACGGATAGCGCTCATGCATGGAGGCTTCACCGACCTCATAGACTTCGAGAAAGCCATGTTGGAAGGGGGTGCAAATTACCATGATACTGCTGGCTATGGCGGTATGATGGGCGGTATTCCTGAAAACCTCAAGAAGAAAGAGTCAGTTTCCATGGGAAGTGGGATGCCAACTACCACAACGCCACCGCCAACGCAAGCCTCCGAGGGAACTCAGAGACCGAAGGACGAGCTATAATATCAGATAGTGTACATTCCGGCTGTGACAATGTAGATAGTACTTATATACAAGCGGAGCGAAGTCGAGTCGAGATCGCAGCCCTGTTCATGAATATTTGGTGAATCTCAAGGAATTTCTCCAAAATTTATGAAGATTTTTTTTTGCAAGTTGTAGATCACGGTCACCCTGTGAAATGTGACCTCTGTGTGATTCTTGTGTGACTCGCTGGAAATGACAACCTTTAACGAGTCTGCAGCTCCAGAATTCATTCTTCCATCGTATCACTCTTCTGAACTCTACTAATGCAAGATCTGATCCTACTTTCGTTCCAACTCGTTTGAGGGATTCCAAAATCGTTAGACATCAATATAAATTATAACACCTATGGCGCGCGGAAATGCTGGTTCCCCTCCAACACACAACTCATTACCGAAAGTTGAATACGAAATCATCAATGACGACAAGCTGAAGCTTCCAGGGGGTGTGCATGATCTACAGGCAAGGTCGTTTGGATGTGAGTCTGTATTCTTCTTGCTACGGTGCTTTGGAAGTTTAACACCAACGCGTAGATAATGATTTCACCGACTTTCGAAGACCGGATCACTATATTCGCCACATAGGTACCACACTCATTAGAGCGTGTTCTTGAATTGATGTTCATAGGAGATTCTTCTTTCAGAGCCTCTGGAAAGCGACTTGGCGAAGACGGTTGAATATGATATGGATGAGCAAGGTCAGCCTTTGCTCTGTTTCTGAGGCGGAATACTCCATACTTAGCGGTGGTAATTCAGACCAGGAATGGCTCGACGCGGTCAATGTGGAAAGGACAAAGATGCAGCTTGACAGAGTCAGCTGCGAGAGTTTTGAAATTATCATGGACCGCTTGGAGAAGGAGTGGTTTGACTTGGTGGGTTCTCAATGTTGCTTGGTGAAGTTCTTCGCGCTCATGATGATACCGAATATAGACCAAAAACATTCCAAAACCGGATTTCGCTATGCCCTCGGAAGACTCTACTTGCGCCATCTGTGACGATTCAGAAGGTGAAAACAGTAATGCGATTGTATTTTGTGATGGGTGCAATCTTGCAGTGCATCAAGGTATGCACTTTGAGTATCTCTGGCCCTTTCTATCTCATTTCTGTTTCCTAGATTGCTACGGTGTTCCATACATCCCTGAAGGCCAATGGCTTTGTCGGAAATGTACGGTCTCGCCTGAAGTACCTGTGGTACGTATTCTCTTTCTTTTCGCGACAGATTTCTTACTATTATCCACAAGAACTGTGACCTCTGTCCTAATGAAGGAGGAGCATTTAAGCAAACTGTGAACGGCGAATGGGTACATCTGCTGTGTGCAATATGGATACCCGAGACTCGCGTCGCAAATGATGTGTTTATGGAACCCATCACAGGAGTTGAGCGAATATCTAAACAGCGCTGGAAATTGGTCAGTAATATGTTTTGCGCTAGCTTCCATACTGACTTCATTCGAAACAGAGATGTAGCATATGTCAACACAGATACGGAGCCTGTATACAGTGTACAAAGCCTTCGTGTTTCGTTGCGTTCCATGCCACCTGTGCTCGGAAGGAAAAGCTTCTTATGCCAATGAAGAGTGCCCAGGGCGCAGAGCCAGCTTCTCTGACGTGTTTCTGCGACCGCCATCTCCCAGTATGTCACCAATATGTCTAATTGCGTTTTCTGTATTTTGAACATATTACAGCAAGAACAACAAGACGCGCGTACTGCTGCACTAGCTCTTGACGAGACACGCGACCGCACCGGCCTAACTACTCAATCTACGTCTAAATCTGCACGCGCCTATGCTAAGACGTACAAACCAGGCCCTCCGCTTGTTCCAGCCATCATCGTCCGTCGAATATCGGAATACATCTCTCGAATACGTATCAGAAAGAAATTAGATTTCATTCAACAAATGTGCCGCTACTGGAGCTTGAAGCGAGAGGTCAGACGAGGTGCACCGTTGTTGAAGAGGTTACATTTGGAGCCTTGGACGGCGAATACTGCTACGAAGCAGCTGTCAGAGGAAGAAAAGTTAATGCGTCTCGATGTAAGCCCTTATATTCTGTTGTTTTGGCCGAACTGTCAGACCAAGACTTGTCTAGCAACTGCAACGGTTGCGGCAAGACCTCTTCAATATACAGGCACTTACCAACCTCTGTCGGAAACGAGAGACCAAGAAACTCAGACAGGCAGAAGTCATCCATGGAGTGCTGTCCCAAGGGCTCTTCCCCTACCATGCTACCTTGCGTCTTGCTTTCGAACGCATCATGTCGTCAGTCTATCTCGTTCACCGTGATTATATAGACGCTGATAATAGGTTGAGCATAGGTTTGATCGTCAAGATCACTTCAAGAATCCTGTTTCCAAACAAGATGTTCCAGATTACTTCGATGTAATCAAGAAGCCGATGTGCTGGAACTACATCGACGCGAAATTAGATCAATATACATATTGGGACCTGCAGTCTTTTATAGTAAGTGGTCTACATTCCGTGGCCACTCGAAATACTCACTGGTCTGATGACAGGACGATATAGAACTCGTTATCAATAATGCCCTTTTATACAACAAATCAGGAACAATTTTTCATAAGACGGCCGTACGTATACAAAAGGAGGCAAGAAATATTCTAGCTGAACTGGAAGTCATCAAATATGTTCATCCTTCCTTCGTCGCGGAAAATGGTGAGGACAATCTTCCTCCTATTGGCGACCTCGAACCGCCTTTGGATGTTTTGGAACTCTTGCTCTCATCAGATGCGATCAAATCTGACCTGAACATGGAGCTCGATGTTGACCCAGTAACCTCTTTGATCAATTACGAGTTCGCCAAAGTCAAACCGCCTCCCATCGCAAGTCCGTTGGTACCTCCACTTCCTCCTCGTACAAGGAAGCCCAAAGTGCCAAAGCCGAAACGGGATTACAAAGCTGAGGTGGCCCGTGCTAAGCTCAATAGGCAGGCGAAAGCTGCGGCAATACCTGATGATAATGGAACGCCGAACGAGGACAAAGGGCACGATCAGGAGAGCGACGACGGGCAAGAAATTAGCTGGGAAATTGACGACCGCGACGAGACCAAGGAGGCCAAGCGCAGAGATCGCGAAATGCAAGAAATACTTGACGCCTCGGCAGGCTTTCGCGCTCCTCGAGCAAAGGGTTCCCAAGCGGATGTGTCCGAAACCAATACTGATATCGGAACTGCCGGGCCATCTATACATTCTGAGCCGACGACGGAAGTCGAGAAATTTGTCCAACCTCTGAAGAAGCGTCCGTCGATGACAATGCCTCACGTGCAATCTTCAATCCCGAGAGTCGTTCATGATGTGGGTAATAGGGATTCGTTTAACATGTTCAACGCTGGATGGATCTTGCCTCCTGATCAGAAACGTGGAGGTCGCGCTGCAGCAGATCGACAACCCCTGCCTCCGAAGAAAAAGCAGAAGACAGGTTCGTTTGCATTTTTCTCAGCCATTGGGCCATTTATTGAATACTTCATAATGTATAGATCATCCAATATCTAGATTATCAACGGTTAGTACTGCACCGTCTGACAATTATACCCTACGAAGAACCCCTCCGTTGCCATTGTCGGATCCACATGAGCCCAAACACAATCCGAACGAGTCGGGAGACGCAGCAATGGACGTCGATGGGGAAGGTGATCGTTCCTTTGACTCTCAACTTGCTGGTCCAGAAAGCTCCAATAGCCACCCTGCCGATAATAGCTTCCTCATAGAGGAGCCATTGAATGTTGTTACTCAGCCCAACGGCGTAGTGATCATTGAAAAGTTGGACACGCCTGCGATCCGACGAGAGAGGAATATGCGTAAAAAAGCAGAGAAACAAAGGCAAGCAGCTCGTCCTGCCGATGGCGATCCAGCTCCTACATCGACTGGCAGCAGCGATATCCCTATCATGAAACATAGCCCACCCCCGCCAGCATCTATCCCACCTCCGCAGTCGCCTCCGCCACTTACCGCACCTTACGTTGCCCCCGAACCCTTCTCAATACCGCGTCCATCTGCCTTCCTGGAGACCTTCACACAACCTGACAACTTTTCGTTCGATTTTGACAATGAGTCTGCATTGAGTGAACTTAGCCCATCTCCGTCCGTTTTTGATATCGAAGAACCGCCACCACCTTCTCTCGACCTCGAATCAACTGTCAGTCAGAGCAAAATGAAGAAAATAGCTCGGCCCAAGAAACCCAAGAAGCCTGAGCCCTTTCCAGAGGGTACAATCGGTGTGTCCTTCAGACTATTGATCCTCAAAAGTGCTGATACGGTCTCGTGTTCCAGTTTGGGCAAAATCAGGTAAGTAAACATAAATGCATGTCGAACATTTGTTAACGCTGACTCCGTTTGCAGACTCTTTTCCTTGGTGGCCGGCTGTTGTTCACTCTGATTCGAGTCCATTGGTTCCGAAAAACATACTGGCCGCTGCAAAAGAGAAACGACAGAAGCGCAAAGTCAAGTTATACATTGTCCAATACTACGATAAGCAAAAATCATGGTTCGCATCGCATGTATCAATTCGACCTAGATCTAACAACCTAATAGGCAAAGTGTCGCAAAGGAAAAATTACAAGAGCTGGGCGAAGATAGAAGTAATTTTTTCTTTTACATCGTTTAACCTGTTTTCTTTTTCTGACCACAAATCTACATCCTAGAGCTTGATGAAGAAATGCTCACTTCAAATCAAAAGCAGAAATGGAAAACCTCAGCATCGAAGCAACACTGCCGTGAAGCATACCGGTCGGTAAAAGTCAACTGCATTATAAACAAAATGTTGACCTTGACGAATATGGTTTCAGGCTAGCCCTCGCCGAGATGGACTTGGAAAATAGCAGTACTCATGCTACCGAACTGAGCATTGGTGGCGATGATGCTGACGGAGAATCTGAAACTTAAGCTTCAGTTGCTTGTTTCCTGACTTTTACGATTCAAAATCTGAGTCTTTTGCGTTATATCTGGTGTAATTTTTCTCTCTTTGATTGTAATCCACAACCTAACTTCAACTCTCGTTGTCTATGGCAACTCTCTCGCTCTTTCTGCATCAAGTCAAACATACCCAAATCTACGTAATTCTTTTGTTGCACAAATTATATAATTGTTGTATATGGCTCATCTCCAAATTATATGTAGGATACTATTCTTGAATTTTGAAAGCTTAGAGCTTGGACGAGCCGATTTTTGAATGTTGAATGCTACATTCCCTCCCCACGCTGTCTCACAACACCTTGACAAACCGCACCTACCTGCTCACCACATCTACATAACTACTCCTCCGACTTTGACAATTATACCAATATGCATTATACCAATATGCAGGCCCTCCCCGCTGCCCTTTCAGATACCCGCGTGCTTCTGGGGATCGGAACATTGCTCTATTGCTTTCTGGTGGCCTACTTTATGGGACAAACCCGCAGGTCAAAATACCGTCCGACAATTTCTCGCAAACGGGTTTAACTCAACCTGAGGACAAACATCAGCTTAGGCATATTCCCACCATCATTCCAGGAATCCCTCTTGTGTGTTTTATTGGATCGCTGAGGTATACATTTTGGGGAAAGGCTTTTGTAGATGTCTGCCGTCAAAAAGTGCGTCATGTTGTCTGTCAATACCGTTCCTTCTACTCAAAATCACTTTTTCAGTGGCCAAAGAAATTATTTCGTGTTTCCGACTTATTGCAATGGACTGTTATTGCCTCGGAATCAGGAGTGATCGCAGATCAGAGACCACGTTTCCGGGTATGGAATCTAATGATGAAGTGAGTATTTCATCGACGTGACTTGTTTTTGAAGAATAACCTACAGTCTTCTGTCGACTAGCTTGTTCAGATGAAATATACACTCGGGGCAACTGTCACTACCAACCTATACCATTTCCCTATTTTTCGAAACCAGTCAAGGAGAGCTAGTTCCAGTCGTCCATGAGGAAGTGTTGTAGCATTCGGAAAACACATTCCTCTTACCGATACTGATGGTATGAACGTTTTTAAATCTACAAATAGCATACAGCTCACGAATTGCAAATCAAATAGACTGGACACCGATTAAATTCGCAAATATAATACCCAAGATATTATGTCAAGCAAGCAACCGTATCTTTGTGTATAAGCGTTCAATTTACGTTCGATGTTTTCAAGAATCGCCCTACTCTTACGATTTCTGCGGCCGTATGTTGATCGTGAATCGTTGAAATGAGTATATTGAAAGAATCATTTACAGCTTCTTGTAATTTCTTCTATCCCAACGCAACAGAGGAAAGCCCTAAAGCATCTCGGGCCTATCTTCGATGCTCGGCGCAAGGCACGCGAGCTGAATGGCGGTGATAAATATTTTCAGAAGCCCGTAAGGGAGATGTTACTTCTTCGTCAATTGCTTTGGGTTTTGACATCATTCTTGACTAGTTGGATATGGTTACATGGCTCATGGATGTTGCTACGGGCGAGAAAATGACCAACGAAGCACTCTCCAACCGCATTTGGGCAGTAAATTTTGCTGCTATACACATTTCTTCAACGGTAATGACCTCATCTTTGAATGTAGAGTACATGGTCATCACGCTAATGTTTTCACTTAGACATTCACGCACACGATGTACTATTTGGCTTGTCATCCTTCGTATGCGCAAACCTTGAGAGAAGAAGTTGATGTTATTATTCGAGAGCATGGCTGGTCGAAAACTGCTCTAGATATGATGGTGAAATTTGATAGTTTCATTCGGGAATCTCAACGTATGAAACCGCTTTTTAATGGTGAGCGTGTCTTCATGGGTGTTTATGCTCAACTTACTCAATTAAATTCAACAAGTCGGACTAGCTAGAATTGCGCTGAAAGACTTTACGTTCTCAGATGGCACATATATTCCACGAGGAACGTCCGTTATATAAAGATCCTGCTGCAATCCTGATCGATTTGTCAAGGTGAACACAAATCCAGAAACAGGTTATATGAGGCCTTCTGATATGACGGATACGAGCAACGACTTTCTGGCCTTTGGAAATGGGAGACATGCATGCCCAGTGCGGTACTTTGCTGCTTCCGAGCTAAAGTTGATGCTAGCACATGTGGTAGCCCATTATGATGTGAAGTTTGAAAACGAAGGCGTGCGCCCTGCAGACTGGTGGATTTTGGGGAGCTGTATACCGAGTCCTACCACAGTGGTTTTATTCCGCAAAAGACTGATATAGGTCGAAAGCTATCAAAAACATCTAGTAATATCCTCTGTTCGTGTTCCCAACATATGTCTGTTATGTATCCTCAAGGCACAGAAAAGAGCGTATCGGCATTACGATCGCGCTTGTTGCGTTTGTCGATCGTGTTCTTAACCCCCGCAGATTCCCGAGTTGCAGAAACCGTACAAGATGTACATTACGCGGCACCCAACGGCGCTGCAGCATCTACAGGCGTTGCCTCAGACACCTGCACTCCAGTCGTACCTGGCTTACACCCAGAGCATCGCGTCCTCCGTATCGCATGCCTAGGACCTGGCGTCCCTGTTGATCAAGCCCGTGCAAAGGCTGTTGAAGTACCCGCTTTTACTTGGAGCGATTATTGACGAGACGCCAGATAGTCACCCAGATAAAGACAATCTGAAGAGCGCAAGAACGCAGATTGAAGTAATTGCGCGGAATGTAAATGAAGGGAGGAGGATCTACTTGACAAGGCGGTCGCGTTTATAAATGGGCGCCTGGCCGACGTTGAGTCCAAATCGGGCATAATAGTAATTGAGGAAACTACGCACGTTCCTTGCACGCTCCGACAGCGTTGCGACTTCGACTACCACCATGTCGAGCTCTGAGAAGGTTAGCCCTGCAATGTCTCTCCATCATTATCTCAAATTCTGATGATTTAGTTTCCTAAATACCAGCGAATTCGAAACAATGACAGAGGTACGTTTGAGGTGGGATAGTTGCCACTGTACTGAAAAAGACAAAGATACATATGTCGCTACTACTGGGATTTCAAACCCTTCATCTGTCGCAGAAATTAGAAGACGAGCGAAGGAAAGCATTATCAGTACAACTCGAGGAAACTCCCCAACAGCCCTTCTCAGCACTGCTCGGAGTGAAATTGGCATTGCTGAACAATACGCATCTCAGGGAGACATAGAAAAAGCCCTATTTGCGTATGTCAAAGTTATTTCCCTCGTCAAAATGACTCTGGAGGCTCCAGAAGCCATGGAGAAGAGTGGTCATGTTAGGAAAGAATTGAACGTCTTTCTTCGAGTGAGTTATCTACCCTCTATATACGATAAGCACACTAAATTATACTGTTACTCTGTAGTCTGACGGCTGCAGTATTAATGAACGGACGAAAGCTATGGAAGAGATAATTGAGCCCCCCAAGGTCATTGACAACGCGTACGTGTCCGACCAAAGGGACTCAACACCAACTAATCATAATAATTGAGTAGAAAACCCAAAGAGATGCGTGTTTCCACCGAGATTGTGATCAACTTGGAACAATCACCGGATGGAGTTCCAACCCCAGAGGCGACGGAGACAGATACTGATGATATATATGCTCCAGAAGAGCCGCCCGTTGCGCCTGTCCCTTCTGAGAATGTCATCAAACCTGGACCTTCTTCGGGTCACGAACCACCAAGAAGTTCACCGACTGCAACCCCGATGGCAGACAAACGGCCTCCAAACCCACCACCCACTACTGCACGGCGCAATAGACAAAGAAATGCTCTGCATGTCGCGCCGAAGCTATCCAGTGCCTCAACTTCGGACCAAGCAGGGAAAAACGTATACAATTTGTCGGATTTTCCGGTGAAAGCTATCGTCTGCAAATACTGGCAGATGGGCAAGTGTGAGAAAGGTGCAAGCTGCAGATTTCGACATAGCGAGGTAAGGAGTAATTTGTTTCGAAGGCTTATGATAATATAGTCCAACAATTCATTTACTTACATTCATTCCGCAGGTCGAAACTGACACCTCACTAAATGCGGCGTCCACTTCTAGCATCCAAGGAACCTCGACGAGCGATCGTCAGCCTCGCAGTAAACGGAAAGCTTCTAAGCAAAAAGAGAGCGAACGACGGAAGCGCGCTCAGGAAGATGCGCTAGCAGAAGAACAGCCAATTCAGAGGAAAGAAAGAGAAGAGGAAGACGCGAGAAAGAAGCGAGAGGATGAGAAAAGACTAGCCGAGGAAAAAGCAGAAAGGGAGAGGGAGGAGAAAGCACAAAGGGCTAGAGAAATACTACAAAGGTTAGCAAGAAAACAGCGGGAAAGAGAAGAAAAATAAAGACAGGAGG
>QFFD01000024.1:0-17432 GCA_003314615.1 Pholiota microspora
CTCCCTCGCCCCCGATGCTCACGTCCACCCTTTCAACCATATACCCAGCCGTCATCCCCAGGTCTCCCGAATTCTCAATCTCGACACATAAAACGACAGTACGCTCCTCGCTCCCAGCCTCTCTGCGCTCTAGCTCCTTCTCCTCCTCGCTCAGGCCCTCGATCGCGCCCTCTGTTTCTGGGAGCAGGACGTACGGAACGAACACCGTCCGCATGCGCACGCGGAATCCGGAGACAGTCTGCAGTGTCTTGCGGAATGATTTGCGCAGCGTAGGATGGGCTTTGCGCACTGCTGTCATAGGGGAGGGCGAGGGCTGGATGGGCGAATTGATGAGCACGGGGGGAAGCGAGAATAGTTTCTGTCGGGAGACTGTCCCGAGTCGAAGAGAAGGTAGACTGATGTCGATTTTGGAGAATGATGGGGCGGCGAGAAGACCTTGGAGAAGGTTCACTTCTTCGAGCCCGTCGAGGAAGTGGTTTTCGTCGTCGCCTTCTTTACCGTTGGCGCCTGGAGTATTCGGAGTATCTGTGTTTTCCAGTTTATAGCCTTCTAATGAATTGAAGAATCGTGCTAAGGGATGGTTTGGGTGTGTCGGTACGGGCCTCTCGCGCAGCGTTGCAGAGATGGTCAAGCATAGCAAGGGATTGCTAAAATTAAGGCGTAGAAAGGCTGTTGTGAGTGAGTAATTGGCAACACAAGATATGGTTCAACTGACACACTGTGATATCCAACCGATAGACAGCCACCCATTTCTGCTGTTCATCCGACCACAGCAAAGAAAACGTCTCTGGGGAATTGTCCGAAGTGTTACTCCCCCATATGTTGGCAACGAGTATCGTCCCCTCTGCTGTGCTGTATTTGCGATCTTGGTCGCCTGTGGATGGCATAGGGTGTGGCGTACTCGGAGGCAGGATGGAAGGATGTGGATTGAGGCGCTGGTTTGGCTTCGCCAACGAGCTTGTCCGGGGCGTCAATAACATCCTCGAATTGCGCGGGGTTTCAGGGGCGGTTGCGGCGGTTTGTGATATATAGGATGCCTCCATAGACACCTGTATATGTGCTAACAGATCCAGGAGGATTTCTGGCGGTTTCGACGGGTCGGCTGGAGCCCCTGCATCTGGATTCTTTAGGTATATGAGCAGCAGAGACTGTAGATGTTCATCTGATATTTGTAAATGCTACGCAAGCCGTGAAAGTTGAGGATCTCGCACCGAAGAACGCCTGCTTCCTCTCCACTGACACTGAACGCGCCTTCCCCAGCCATTCGTCTGTTGATTCCGTCGGAGGGAAGTCGAGAGTTGTATCGGGGACGACCAGTTTGAGGAGAGCGGTGGAGAAGATCTGATCCAGAGATGTGGTATTATCCATGTTGGCTGTCTATTGATGATCTGGTTGGACAGAACAGCAAATATGCAACGCGTCTCCGCTCTGCGCTCTCGATGGTCTGACGCAACCCCGAATTACGGTGTGGTAGTCGTTGAGCAGATGTACCGTGCGTGACAGCACCAGTTGGTGCCAGAAATTCGATGATGGAATCGAAAAGTAAGATAGCAACAAAGGCGGGTCAATTGTAGATGTTCCCGTCACTCGGATTTCGTGCCACAGCGAGCGGACTTTCAAACCTCTTCCTTCTGAACAATCATGATCATGAACAACGCTCAGCACCACTCATATATCTTGGAATCTCCCGGAGGAACTCGAGACAGAAAACTGGTTGCAAACAACGAGTCTGAGCCATACTTTAATCCATGCGTACAATTTTTGGATGGGCCCTTCGACGCATCACGCATGAACATTACCATATACGCGCAAATGTCTGCGTGACACCCGAGTCGCCTCATATCCATAAGCTCGCTCTGGCCAACTCAATGCAGATCCGAAGGGGACTCGCATTCGGGTTCTGTCCAGCGGCTCCGGCGGGCTATCATATCCTTGATACTTATCGAACTTCTTTCTACAAAAAGCTTGTTGGCTTTCCCACAGCCCTATCTTCTCTCCCTCCATAGATAACTGTGGTTCTAACCAACTAGCACCGCAGAGCAGCGTTCAGCGTTCAACGAGTATGACATCCGAGTCGGTTCGACGCGTCTCACAGACGATTTCAGAGGCCAATGAGAAGATTGCGGAAGACTTGACTCCTGGATGCATCAGACAAACGCCTTCTTGAACTGGGTTATCGCTCAGAATTCCGCAGGGAAATGTCCCTCTTCGGCGTGCTTGGGATGTCATTTTGTGCTATTGGGATACTTACGGGTATGAGCAGTGCTTTCCAGACGGGTCTCTTTTCTGGGGGTCCTTTGGGTGCGTAAACGTGGTCGATAACGGTCAACAGTTCGTTGACCATTCTCCAGGTCTTTTCTGGGGCTGGAATGTATGTATATCAACTCTTGTCTTACTCGGATAACTTCCCACGACTTGGAATAGATTTGCTCTCTTTTTATGCTGTTCATAGCTCTGAGTCTAGCAGAAATATGCAGTGCATAGTACGTCTATTCCAATAATACCCCAGCATCTAAAATTTAGAAATCATTGCCGTCTTGTTATTTCCAGTCCGACCATGGGAGGGTTATATTTTTGGGTGTGCAAGATGAAGCCCGATGCTCCTGCCCTAGGATGTACGTTTTCTGCTCGTATGGCATCACCACTCCTTTCTAATTGTAGTTTATAGTCTGCACTGGTTGGATCTACACAATCGCCATGATGTTGACGGGAACGTCAGGAAATTTAAGGCGAGAATGACTTTGGTTATATCTACTCTACCTATGAACTAACAAGTTTCGTTGTACTCTACAGCGTCGCGCTATATCTCGCGTCGCTCATTGAAATCGGCCAGCAAATTACCTTGACTCGGGTTGAAATAGCCGCCATCGCATGGGGTGTCAATATCTTATCTGGAATAATAAACACTGTAGGCACGAAAGCCATCGGCCGTATGAGCTCCTTCAATGTCTGGTGGACTATTGGAGGGACGTTTGTCCTTGTGATAACGCTTCTGACAAAGGCACCTACAAAAGTTTGTTTTCTGTGTGCCTCTCCTTTATTTGAGGGGCTTACATTTTTGCAGAACGATGCAACATTCGTGTTCACAGACTACGAGAAGTGTGTCATTCAATAACTTATGTAGTTGGCTTCCTGACAAAATTAGCTTTACAGGATGGGGCTCAGAAGGATTTGTTGTTCTCTTAGGATTTTTACAGGCAGGCCTTGAACGCTCTGCTCACCAAATATTCCAAGAAAACTAACCACAAAACAAAGGCTGTATACACCCTTGAAGGATGCGAAACCGCAGCCCAAGTCGCCGAAGAAGCCAAACGCGCAGAATTCCTCGCACCCGTAGCCGTAGTCGGGAGCATCATAGGCTCATGGATAATCGGGCTCGCATACATGCTCGCGCTCCTCTTCTCCGTGCAGAGCATCGCAGGTGTACAATCAACATCCTACGCCATACCCATCGCACAACTTTACTTCGACGCCGTGGGGCAGCGCCTGACGCTGATGTGCCTTACTGTGATTGCGCTAGCGCAGTTTATGGCTGCGGCGACTGCGTTCACGGCGAGCTCCCGGTTGATGTATGCCCTGGCGAGGGATAACGCTGCGCCCATGAGACCACAATTCATGGCTCTCAATCGGTTTCAGGCCCCGTATGTCGGGATATGGGTTTCTGTGCTGGTTGGGTGTGTGATTTCTTGTGCGTATATTGGTTCGGTCATTGCGGTGAGTGGCTTCGCTAGGGATCGTCGATGGCAGCGGCTGAACCTCGAGATCTTGATTCCTTGGATCTAGTTCAACGCGATCCTATCATCTGCTGCTATTTCGGTCATGCTAGGGTATTCGCAGCCGATTATCATTCGTGTTTTTTGGCCGTCTGCGTATGCTGTTTTTCTGTTCCTTTCAGTTATAGTCAATTGATTTATTGTGCGCATCACCTTCAGAATGGAAGAACGGGGACCTTTTCATCTTGGGCGGTGGTCTATGGCGATTAACATCTCCAGTCTTTCGGTGCGTCTGTGCCATCTTGATCTGCTCCGCTATTTCTGACAGTCTCGTTCCCCTTCCCAATATGTAGTTTATAATATTTGTCTGCGTCCTTTTCGTCCTTCCTACTGCTCGGCCAGTAACACAGTTCAACATGAACTATGCGATAGTATCTGTCGGGGGCATCTTCCTGATAGTTGGCTTTGCGTGGATCTTCTGGGGACGGACCCGTTTTATGGGATCAGTTCAAACGAGTGACGATCATGATCATGCTCCTGGCGCCACTAAGTCGAATATCAGTGATAAACGGAAATCAGGCCAGGCGGAGACTGCCTAATTACTTCCTATCACTGAGATTTCGATGCTACGTAAAGGGCGCTCTGTCTTGTGCCCAAGTGTTGAATTACAGGAACATTTTCCTGGGGATTTCCCGTGAGTTGGTGTATCGGCGCCCTCCGCATTTACATATTAATTACGGACTGTGGCGAGAATCGCGACCATAGACCATGATACTAACATGTAACGTTAAATACGTGTCCCAATTTCTACGCCTCCTCTCTTGTATTTCTTGATCCCTTTCAAACTTCAAACTCAATGCTCGCAATTGATGAAGATGACACAGGCAGAAACACAGCCGGTGTATTGGGGCCCGCCGCAATGAACTACAAACAAATTGATAACGAAATAACAGCGCAGCTGAGAGGTAAAATACACTAGTACAGTAACATTAATTGTCAATTGGGGGAGGGTGGGTATCGTCGTTAATGATATGAATAAACAAGTTTTAGAAGTTACAAGGCGCTCCGACGGTAAATTCAAAGCGAATAGCCAGAAGCCATGTGCATAAACGAGGAAAAGTCGAGGTCCTGGTTGATCTGCAATTGCCCTGAAATCATGTCGCTAAAAGGTCTATCCAATCCAGAGTCCTTCGCGCCTACTCCATAACCTTGCTCAGGCACTTGAGCGAATGACGGATACTGTGAGAAATCGCAGTACGATCCTCCGGTCATTGCCCCGTAGTCGGTGTCATTTACCTGGAAAGTATTGGGATTATACGACTCCGGGAACGGGACGCACATCTGAGATGGCGTAGATGGCATACTGCTCGTCGAAGTGGAAAGAGGAGATCCATGCCGTGGCCACAGATCGTCCAGGCGCGGAGGGTATTGTACAGTTGGGCAAAGGTTGGACGGATCTTGAAGTGTTGGGGTTTCAAATGCGTGTATTGAAGTACCAGTGGTGTCTCGGGGGAACTGGTCCTCGGTGAAAGGTGAGGGAGAAGGTTGGGTGACGGTAAAAGCGAACAAGTTTAGGTCCTATAGAATTCTTAGTATAAATAATATTTGATTGTAGAGAATACTCACAAACGAAGGTGCTTCTGGGAGCGTATCAAATGAATGTGTTTTTCTCAAAGAATGAATGGGGGCCATAAGAGGGATAGATTCCTGCGGAGGTGTAGACACAACCTGAGGTTTAGGACTAGGAGGGGCATCAGATTCGTTGCTGATTTTGCGCGCCCACCGCGGAGAGGAGGAAACTGGGGGAGAGGCTGGCGATACCGAACCACGGTCACTCTGAGAAGATGTATAAGTAGTTGCGGTCATCGGCGTCTCAAAGCGCGTCACAATCTCTGGAACGTGGTACTTGTCGAATTCATGTATCGCTTCTTCGAGTTCATGTCCCTTTTTTCCACAGACCAACAGCTCTGCAATCTTGGCGCAGCGCTTTTGGTCTTTGGGACCAACCTCACGGAGGCGTCTGCGTTCAGACGCGGCGCCTCTGGCTTTGTTGTGGATAGGCCGGAAGGAGTACTGGGGGAACTGACGCTTGTGCTCGTCCTGCGCGATCTTTGCCTCTGCATGCCACTTCTGGCGCTCCTCCTCGGGAAGATTCTGCCAGGTAAGACCAATGATCTTGGAGAGCGTGCTGTGATTAGTCTCGACCTCGCTAGAAACATGCCGACTCTTGATAAACGAAGATCGGAAGAGGATGAACGCGTTGGGCGGTCGAGGGATGTGGTTCTCGGGCTTCCTCCGCCCACCAAGCTTTGTACGCCGCTGGGGGTGAGCATCCTGTTCAAAAAATGCTGGATATAGCGCGCCTTCCGGAAGGGTCGCCACTGGAGCATCGACGGGTGACACGCTATCGCTTTTCGCCCAGGCGGGTGTCATTACACGCGACGCGTTGCGAATGTCTGTAGAATGTAACGTTCAAATGAGTTGCACGCGTCCTGGCGAAATGTGGCACGCACCTGATGCATCATTTCGCCTGGAAGGTCTGCCTCGATCAGCGGGCATTGGGCAAAACAGAAGCACCCAGAACCTATCAAGAGCGCTAGAGCGAGTTGATGGAGGGAGAGCCGGGGAAAGGCAATAGGGTATCAGGAAAGGACATACAACACGCTGAAGCTTATTTTATAAACATCCTGCCGAATTGAATGGTTGACAGAGTGCAACAGGTGGTATGGACAACACTTACCATCTCTAGGCAGGGTTTGCCAATCGGTTCCGGCATTCCGTTCTAAGCCAGAAAAAACATACGCGATCAAGATTTCCTCTGTGATTTACCTCATCGTGATCAAAGTACATTGCTTTTTCATCTCACACTGCCCGATGAACTTACGGACAGTAGCGTGCGTTTATTGGGGTACTTTCCGCAGGCCCATAGAGTATTGAATGTATTCTTCGATAAAAGTATTGAGGCGGGGTATGGATTGAGTATAACGATAGCGGTGTTCTAAAGGGAGTCCTTGATCGGTATGACATGGGCCATGGGGAAAAACTTCTCGTACTGAGAGAAGAACAGGGAGGAATGTGACCATGAGTCATTTTTAGTCCCCGCGTTCCTGAAATTGAGACCTAGCCTTCACGCGTCTTCTGGAATAAATTCACTAGATGAGCACTTTCGAATCCACATCCGTACAAGGACGTACAAGGTACACACGCATACTTCGTAGTGCATTAATTGTGCAAACGCTCCTCGAGACACTAGCAGCGATATTCTAGGCTCCTGGCTTCAGAGCCCCAGTCCACATGCATTGCGAAATGGACGTTTGAGATTTCCTTAGAAGGCAGGTCACCATCTCCGGAGAAGCCTTGGAAAACAACGACTCAAGGGCTGCAGAAGTTCAAACGTGGCACCGAGTATTTTGTCATGCCAACATGTTTACTGTGAATACAACAGGTATTAGGATCAAGGAGACATTACACCGACGCGGGGGCAAACTCTGATAAAGGAAGACTGACTGATAACGCTGAAGCGCAGAAAGTAATGTTTTCACGACAAAGGATCATCTCTATTCTCAACAAGGTCTCTATCATAAAACATAGAGATCAATACTTCGTCCGGGTGATAGATGAGATTATATTCGAAAGTACCTTTTGAGACTGACTATAATCGATACCGGAAGCCACCAGGAGGGCTGCAGCAATCGCCGATAGAAAAGACACCGCATAAACTGACAAACGCGGCATTCACTGTCAGAAGTAATGGCACTGAAACATGCTTGTAAAAGCCAGTCGTAAGGCCTAAGAACGCAGACATAAGAGAAGATAAATGTGATTCTGTGAAGTGATGCCTATAAAAGTAGCCGGCTCCAAGTTAAGAGTAACTTCCTTCACTAATACAAGAGATAAACTCACGAACGAGACGTCATGAGCGCATCCTTTGTTCTTTAATAAGGGTCTGCATAAGGTGGTACTGTGAATTCAGTAGCGTACAGACGCATGTATACAGTTTTGCAGAGCATTTCTGGGGATTTGAGTCTGACAGAAAGCCATTCGCAACCAGGACGACAGATAAGTAGCATAAAAACAGCGAGGCAAAGCTGCGAGCGCTGAAATAAAGCTGTGAGGCCGTCAGGATCGGAGTGAGAAAGTAGAAAACCGGATCCTCCGATTTCGGAAGGTCGTTTGTGCGTTGAAGGAGGAAAACAAAATACATGCATCGCGTGGCAGTCCTAAATGGAGCCGACGCCTACGGCTTGGATTTTTAACAAGAGCAAACAATGCCGTCCCGTTCCGAAATGTGAAGACAACTTTTGTCGTAGCGTTCAACTCGTCTGCTCACCATGTTTCCGACCGGCGCATTATGGGAGATGATCTCTCAGCCATTTAAACGATCACAGAAAGGTCTCTTCCAAGGAAAGATGAAACAATACGGAAACAACGTCCCATTCTCAAAACACAAGACACGTCGGACATGGCTGCCAAACGTCCAGCAAAAGCGCTTACAGTCGGAGATTTTAGGCGAAACCCTGCGCTTGAAATTGACTACTAGAGCTCTGAAGACTATAAAGACTGTATGTTTCATATTTTGTGCTTTACGTGGGGAGCTCTAACCCATGATACTTATTCAGAAAGGTGGACTGGATGAATACCTCAAATGGACTTCTGGAGAGCTTCTTGGGCACAAAGGAATGGAGCTACGTATAAGGATTCAGGATGCTATGAGAGCAAAGAGAAGAAAACCGAATAACCCGGAAGACAAATTGTTCGCCTCAGCGATCAAAAAGACACCGGTCGACACTCTTGGGAGGATTCTGGCGCCCAAATTTCCGGATGTGAGCAGCGCACGGTTCGTGAGGGATATGGCAACGAAAGCTTTGAAAAAGGAGACCGGAATTGCTACGTGCGTTTTGTTCTATTGTCCTGTCTTTAACGCGCTTAGTTGCTCTTCATTGGATACAGGATTGAACAAACTATGTCATATATGGCACATGTACGCCAGCATCTCCAGCAGGTACCGCAGGGCCAATCATAGTAGACATTTTAATGGCTCTTCAAACTCTGCGGAATGTTGCCTATACTTTCGCTTTTCAAACGTATTCCGTGTAACTAAACTTCAAATCTTATATTTCTGCACTGGCCTCAATAGTCGTCCTTTGAACGGGCGACTCCGACGTCCAAATATTGCATCTGAGCAATATCTTTGCACATTTATCCGACATTCGTGCGCAAGTCTGCTCAACGACAGTTCTTCGCATCATCATGCGGACGCGAAGAACTTCTGCGACTTCCACTATTCTTCAAATAATCCTCTCTATCCCACCTTTGCACCACGAGAAGATCACTGACATCAATTTCTGACAAGGTACACTCTGGAAACATGGTTACGGTAATGCAATGCCATACTTCTTCAAAAAACTTGTTGACCACTTGAATTTAGACGGAAAAAAGAGACTGCGTACGCACAAGAGGATGTCGAAATTTCTGGGGAAACAAAAGGGAAAGGAGCCAGAAAAAGAACGGTCTGAAACCTAGGTATGTCCGAAGAACTTGCCAAAATAGCGCTGACCATTTCATCCTTGCCATCATCTAGAAATGATATTGCTATTTTTGATGGGATGAAGCTCATTGCCATCCATAAGAGAGCTTAGTGAAGCATTTCAGACATGGGAACCATTCTATATTCTTCGTCGTTTAATTTTCTACTAGACTCTTTGCTGACAGCTCCCGCAGACCTGACAAGCCAACTCCTGTTCCCGCATTGCTAACGCGAAGACTGGGTAGTGAAAACACTAGCGAGAACACGACGTCATCTCGTCACTTCGTAGCATGGGGCTTCCCATGCATTGCATGAATCGCCAACGAGCCCATTCGCCATCATGTTTCCAAACGTGCGATGTTTAAATATGTTGCCTGGGACTGGCATGGGAGCTGAGTTCTGTCAAGGTCGCGTTAATCATGGTTAGGATCTATTGTTGTGTCCACATGAGGCTAATTTCCCACTGCGGTTGAGCAGGCATATGGTGACCATAGCCTTTGGGCTCGTACATTGGGAAAAAAGGCTCCTTTGCGACGTAAATTCATCTGCTGACTGTATTCGTCTATGCGATGGGCCCGAGATCCGCTAACGTCAGTAAGCGGTTCGGCCTCAACATTGAGCGAGATCATGATATTTAAGGCAAGGTGGAGTATGAGTTAATCGACTTGGCCTCCCCCTCAAGGTTCGACATTTAGCGTATTCAGTAACCGCCGCAATTTTTCAAAGATGTTGCTACCTGTTGTTAGCTTTCTTAGTGCGCTATCGATCGTACACGCAGCGCCTGAGGTGAAGCTGGGCAAAACAACGCTCGTGGGTCGAGACATTACGCAGCTGAAGTTGGATTTTTTTGGTGGTACGTCGTGACTTGTATGGTCATTCGTCTTATTGATCTATTGGCCCAGGTATCCCGTACGCTGAGCCCCCCATCGGAAATCTACGCCTCAGACCCCCTGTTCTGAAAACTGGCTTAGAGGTGAAGTCGTTCGATGCCAGTAGTTTTGGAAAAGGATGTCTTCAACCTGTACGTGCACTTGTATCGTTATGACGTGGTTTCGATGCTAACATCCCCCCAAGAGTTCATCCGTCACTGAGTTCTCTGAAGACTGTCTTACTATTAACGTCTATCGACCCACGGGGACGAAATCCAACGCAAAATTGCCAGTTGTATGTTGTTTCTTCAAGATTAAATTGGTTTGAACGTTGACCTCATAATTTCATGATAGCTTTTTTGGACGTGTGTATCTCATTTGACCCCTTACTATCTCAGCACTCATGGAGATTGACAGCTATGGAGGCGGCTTTCAGGATGGACAAGCATCGATTTACAATGCGAGTGCTATTGTTGCTCAAAGCGCTGCCAGAGTGGGACTCCGCCTCTCCGTTATGGTTTCATTTTGATCACTTACGCTAATTAATTTCAGGGAACCCCTTTGGTTTACGTTAACTTTAACTATCGTCTTGGTCCATTAGGCTTTCCCCAAGGGAAAGAAGGTGTTGATCCACATTTCATTTCATTCGCATGGGTTTCTTATATGACAGTATCACAGCTGACGAACGTGGTGCTCTCAACCTTGCGCTCAAGGACCAACTTACAGCTTTGGAATGGGTGCAAGCCAATATCGATACCTTCGGTGGAGATAAGAAAAAGGTCAGTATCGCAGGTGTCTATTAAATACAGACCACTCACTTGCTTGGATACATGTATACAGGTGACTGTATTTGGTGAAAGTGCGGGTGCGATTATGACCGCCGTGTTATTTTTGAACTCACCCATCGAAAGACTGGCAAGAGCGGCGGCACGTCAATCCCACCTAACGTTATTGTGTCCCTGGGCTAAATTTACCGTACCAGATCTTCGAGTCAGGATCACCTGCGACTGCGCTCGAGTTCAATGCAGAGCGGCGTGAAGTTGATTGGCAGAACTTTGTGGCTGCCGTCCCTTCTTGCGCGTCGCTTGCGACGACTGGGCATACGTTCGATTGTTTGCGAAAGGCGAATAGTACGGAGATGTTCACTGGGGTTGTTACTGCGCTTGCCGAAGCGCCCGAGGAGTTTGCTTTCGATCCTACTATCGACGGCCCTGGAGGATTGTTCCCTGATATTGCATCGCGTCTCTTAAAGAAGGGACACTTTTCCCGACTCCCATTCATTGCTGGTACGAACTTGGATGAAGGTGAGTTGTGCCATCACTTACAAAATAATGGCAATCTAAATGCTCTGAATACTGCAGGTACTCTTTTCACCCCTACCACCGGTAATTTTACCTCGGACGACATCCGGGAGACTATTATCACAAACTTCTCCCCACCTCTCGTGGCGGAAAAGGTCTTGACATCAACTGCCGATAAACTGCTTGAATTATACCCTGACATTCCTGCCCTCGGCTCCCCGTTCAACACTGGCAATGAAACGTTCGGTCTTCCTTCCGGATACAAGAGGCAGGCTGCTATCAGTGAGTGCAGCAGACATCTCACTCTTTTTCTTGAATTCCAGGAGTTGAATGCTACCTTTTGTCCTGTTTTTCGATAGTGGGGGATGTCAACTTCCACGCTCAACGTAGAAGTTGGATTCAGACCGCTGCCCGAGCTGGCGTGAAGACTTTCGGGTATCTGTTTACTCAACCTCAACCATTGAACACTCCCTCTCTTGGAGGTGCGTCCTATAATTTTTATTCATCTTCTGACGAATTATGAAGTATTCATGTGGGACCTGCAGTTTCCCATGCCTCGGAGGTCTTCTTCGTTTACGGCGCTCCTCCTGACACATCTGCCCCTGCTCTACATCTCAGTAGTATGATGATCGACTATTGGGTGTCTTTTGCAACTAGCCTGGATCCTAATGACGGCCTTGGCCTTCCACGTACGTTTCCTTTTTTCTTTCTCGGATGCAAAAATTCATGAATTGCTCTATAGGTCCATCGTGGCCCCAATACACTAAGAAAAACGAAGTTTGTAGCACATCTATATGCTATTCAAATTCTGACGTGATATCTCTGGACAGGTTCTATTGCAATTGAATGGCCTCAATACGACTGTTATTCCTGATGACTTCCGCAAAACACAGATTGACTTCATCAATTCAGACCCTGCAGTATTCCATCAACGTCGCTCTTTCACAAAAAGGAATTGAACAATATTTTCTATACGTAGTGTTCAGTGTCATGATGTTAATTAGATTGAGTCTCGACGTGTAGCAAGCTCAAGTTGAACCCGTTGAAATAGCCAGGTGCAGTGATCCGTGATGTGAAGGAACTTCGTTCTGTTCCTTCGACTTCAAAGATTACCTCCATGGCCTCTGAGAATATGCTAGAAAACGTTCGGTTCGCCTCGCACAGTTGGATGCTAGCCCTGAACCCGTGGAAAGTACGAAGCGAAGCAAGCTGCAGAAAGCTGAGGCAGCGTCCGTGCACCGCCCGGACTTGACTTGAACAACAGCATTTCTACGCAATCTACTATAACACAGGCATCTAGACAACGCCCTCTCTATAACGACTTCCATAATTATTATTGAAGACCCCTTTAATGGACAGCTATATTTCTTTGGAGGCTCGCGATGCAACGACCTACATTTCAAAGGGACGAACCCGACATCCGATTTCTTCAGCTGCCAAACATCGAATATGCAGTAGGAGAATTTAACGGTGATTTCGATATTTTGGTAAATTTTATGGAAGCTGGCTGAACTTGAAATCAGAACAAGTTAGCGTACCGCGACTATAATGGAGGTACCGGGAACCCTTTCAGCAGAAAAGAGATGACGATGCAAACTAGGCCCTTGCCTCGCCTCAGTTTCGCTGATGCTACTCTCTTGCGCCTGCACGACGTCTCGCTCATAGCTATCTTCGGAGGATATGATGCAGACTTGAAAAAGGCTACTTCTGACCTGCTCATTGTGAATTCGACAAGACGTGAATAGTGGCAAGTGGCTTTTAAACTTGGTAATGGGGTTGGTCCTCGCATCTCCCCTGTTGTAGTCGCTGTCGACAACCAAATTTATGTCTTCAGCGGTCACCGAAATCCGGACCTAGGCCACAAGCCTTATATTTCTCAGCCTTGCCATTCGTATAGCATGACGAAGTGTCATCGTGATACTGGAGCTTGGAAGTGGGAAACTCGGGACATCCCATATCCTGTTTTAGCCTCGGGCCTTACTAGTTGGCAGTTTTTCCAAGAGGAGGTTTCTGTCAATAACAATAAGAGGATACTATTGATACCTGAGTTAGCTAATGGCGACGAGGTACGTTGAAATTGCTCAGTAATTTGCTCAGACATATAGCTAAATAGATTTGCAAGTTCGATTCCAATAGCTGTTATTTCTTCTATATTCAAAAACAAAAATTTTCAACTAGCTTCTGCAGGGGTCATAGGAGTCTTCCCCAGCGAAATTCGATGGTACCATGTTTACCATCCCTCACCGGAGAATAGAATTGGAAGCGATTCATCTGTATTCTTGTGTTGCTTCGTCGATTTCCCTGGTACACGGGATGTTGCCCCAGAGATCTGGCAGATACTCCTAAGTCCCGACGAACGTATCGAATGTCTCAACAACAAAAAGGATATATGGGACTTGAATGCAATGTTCAAATGTTCTATATGCGTCGATGGGACGATACGCCTCTTGGGGACAAGCAAAGACGACGACAAGGATCCGAATGCGAGGTTTGATATCTACACGGATATACCTTGGAAGAAGTGATCATGAACGAGTGCCTGGATCTTGAGCCCGCTAAAAAAGATTGTTGTTGCTTGATGTACTATTTGGTTTTAGGTTGTGTATAGCTTTGATCATGTAGTAATTGAACGATCGTATTCTAGTCACAAAAGAAGTGCTTAAGCGCCCACTGTCACTAATGGTCTTAGATGAACTTCATGAAACATCCAGTTGCAGGAACATGATATTTGATTTGCATGAGAATGATGATGGATTACGGAAATGTATTAAGCATCTTTATAAAGCAAGCAGCACAGTTACTTGAGCGTGTATGGTTGTATCGTTAGGACGTGAATGTAGGGTATCAAAAACTACCAGAGAAAAAATCTAATAAATAAGCAATATATCATCAATATCAATGAAAACCTAGAGAAAAGAAAACGAAGTAGTCCGAAAAAAAAAGTAGTACATCGAAAAACAGTCAATGCCAAAGCCAAAAAGCGATAGTCGAAAACGGAACAAAGACCCACGTAAGGTGGGGTGATAAAAAATGTCAGACTTAGCTGGTCTGCCGCGACGTAGGTGTCGTTGGCCGTGTGCGTCTCTTCCACCAGCCTTTCACTCCCGTCGAGGTTTCTTGCCGTACAGATGCTGGCTTCTGCGGGGCAACTACCCTGCCCTCGGGTGCGCTTCGGTCACCCGTGCCCACGATAACATGCTCTCCGACCGAGTTCGCGCGGTGTGCGTTGCGAGCCGCACCCGCACGGCTTCTCGATGACTCAGAAGTCATAGTATGGATGCTTGCGCTGCTGCTGCTCGCAGTGACGCTATAAACTGACTCCGCGCCTTCTGTAGTACTCATGCTCCCCTGGCGTCTCCCGATCGTAGCAGAACGGTCAAGATCGACGCCTGCCATACCAAGACCAACTACGGCGGGCTCTGAGCGCGATTTTCCCCTTTGGAGCGCATCCCGGGAAGTGTGTTTTTTGATCGGAGGTGGCTCGTAATACGTGAAGGGGCTCTCATAGCGCTTTTCCGTTGTTTTGATTGGGTTAAATAGCGCTTCGATGAGGGCTTCAGTCGTTTTCGTACCGTACGCGTATGGGAGGCGTTGAACATCAAAAGACACGTCTACTGCTTCGTCGGATATATTGTTCGGGTGCGGTTTATCGTCGCTATCTATAGGACTATCACCGTTCGTCGATGAGCGGCTGTAATCTGATGTTCGTCGTATAGGTCTTGTAGTTCCTGGCGTTTTCGGGATGACAGTCTTAGCACTGAAAAGATCAAGGTCTAATTCCTCTTGGTCCGTGTACGGGCCATAGAAATCAAGCGCTCGTGGACGCTTCTTAACAACATCTTGGTCTAGGAAGCCCTCGATGCCTGTGAGGATTTCGCCTTTCGCGAGGGGAGGCGGAATAAAATTCGTCTCGCCGCTCACGTACTCCATCTCGATAGTAATCTGAATGACGAAGGCTTAGTTTGGTAAATCAGGGTGCGTAATGAAATTTGGTCATACCCTTAGGGTGGCATTTGTCTTGCTCTCTTGAAGCAAATACCGCCGTTCTACTGGCCCGTGTCCGATGTACTGCGCGAGGTTGAGATACACGGCCCCAAGGCGAGGATTCTGCGGAGCGCCGTCTGGGTCGTCGGGGATTACTCGCTGCATTACGACGAGTTTGAGGGGACATGGCATAACTTGTAAAGTCTCGCGATCGATGTCCAGCTTCAGAATAGGATCTAGCATCTGTGACCAGGTAATTGAGTGATCTTTCAGCTTCACGAAAGGTGTCATGCCACGAGCCGGAGTCGTGCTGACTGGCAGCGACGGTGTGTGGAGAATGGTGCCAGTACTATCATTAGATATTGTGGATCCACCGATCGTGGTAGAGGTTGATAGGGAAGAAAGGGATGTGTCGACAGAAGAGTCCGCCGAGACATTTTGAGAATTGCTTGCGTTGGAAGAGCGAGAAGAAATTGACAGTGCGCCCTGCGATGAAACATGCCGGCCGTTGCTGCCTCCGTGTCCGCTGCTTCCGTGTCCGCTGCCTCCGTGTCCGCCATCTGTGTGCTCACCAACTCCAGGGCTCAACAACTCACGAAACCAGCCCATCTCGCCTGGATCCTCCCGTCCTTTGCCCTTATCCGACTGCGGCTTCCTCTCCCCGTGGCCCATAACTCTGTCCAGAAGTCCCTGCTTATTCAATGAGAGCGTATGAACATTCTTCAGCTTCCACCGCACGCCAAACTCGCCGTTAACGAAGGGCACACTCGAAATTTGGTGGATAAGGATTTTGGCACGAAAGTAGGCATGTCGCGGCAGCAGGTGGCCGATGTGGGCACGGAGACCTGGTGTGGGCGGTGGTACCACTTCGTTGACGCTCACACTGCTCCCATTTCCCGCAAGTGGTCTGTTCAAGAAAAGAGGCCCTGGTCGGGGAGATTTGAGGGTAGTTTCCATGGTGGTCGAAAGTGTGCGAGAGCCACCAGAGCTCGAGGCATTGTGAGACATGGTGAGCGCTCTATGCAGAACTGGCGATGAGATGTTGTATGGGGATCTCGGTGCCAGAATTCAGGATTCAATGTAATGGTACTGATGATACAGCGTCCGTCCGAATCGCTGACTCGGGATCGACGTGGAAGATGAAAAGTGCCAAAATTATGCCGTTCGGAAACGCGCTGGGATCTTTACAGCAGTCGGATGGACTTGTTTGGCACGGACGGTAGAATAAGGGGGATATGGGAATGTGTCCAGGAGAGTAGCATAGATGGTGGGAGTAGGTGGTCAAGCCAGATTTTGTGGGCGTACTTCAATGTTTCAATTTCCCGTCGGCCCGTACGGCTGATATCATGATGACGAGTTATAGCCAGATAATGTGCTGATAAAGGCTTGACAATACCTTTCCAAGTTACAAAGTAAGTAAACACAGCCGTAAGAGTATGCACGGCGTTCGTTCACAATCTCAAACTCAAAATAAACTCAAAATCTCCGTTTCACTCAACTCTCCCGTTGTGAACATGGATCAGGACGCTCCGAATACTTCAAATCAAAGAACAATCGAAAGAGAGCGGCCAATTCGTCGTCGTCGAAGTATCGAATCCCAGGCTCTGTCCGACTTAGACACCCCAGGGTTTACTATCAAAAAGGCGCTTGGAGACTGTCCTCCACTCAATGACAAATGCAGTACTATTGTAGATCCGTTTGAAAAAAGCTGTATATGATTGGGGGGATCTTATGCGGAGACCGCAGCAACGTGCCCACTAGCGACATCGCCGTCTGCGATGTGTCAAACTACATTCTTTCCCCAGATGACGAGATAAAGTGCCTCGATATACAACAGAAAATATGCGAGCTGGATAGTTTTTTTGCATGGTGTTTTTTGAGGTTTGTGGACCAAGGTGCTTCATTGCGAAACCAATTTTTATAATTTCTCCCGATACCAACCTTGTATCAACCCACTACCTCGAATCAACTAGAATGTCTGAATCATCTCTGCAATATTTTTTGGAGATCAGCGTGAGCTTGGCGTGAGCCAAAAGCT
>QFFD01000025.1:0-16998 GCA_003314615.1 Pholiota microspora
GAGCAGACCCCACAGCTCTTCGCCTGCAAGTGCCTCAATGTCCGCATCGCCGTCGCACTCCCCCCCTCGCCCCCCCCAGAGTATCCCCGCGATGCCCTCTATACCCCAGTCTTCGTCCAGGACGGCGGCATATCCGTGGTGCGTCCCTCTTCTGCGAAAAAAAATATGCCCGATATCTGACATGCCCCTAGATCCACCCCCAGGTCACTGCCAGAGTCCCGTCCAAGAGCGAACCTATACCCGGCTCTACAAGGTATTCCCGATTTACCGTTTTGACATGTCTTTTTTGTGGCCTCCCTGTATACCGTGTCCACCATACCATCTCCCCGGATGTCGAAGGCGCAGACGCCACTTTGCTGCCATCGGAAGATTGGCTCGAGCATGAGATCATGCAGAGCGCTACGGGGTGGATCGATGTCCACAAAGACTGCATCGTAAGTGGTGTCACCTTCCGTTCATTGAAGAGGCCACATTCCTTGTTGGAAGCATGTTGTTTGAGCCAACAACGAATGCGATGTCTCCAGCGTCTCATTTCTACAATGCAACAGGGCTTTATCTAATTTTTATCATTTCAAACAGACTGGCGATGCCATCCCAAAAACTCAGGAATCTGCGCAATACGTTCCTGTGTTTTCCCTCGCCCTTCCCCTGACACTCGTTTCGCCTCTAGCGTCCCCAGTAGTGGACACGGGTATTTTAACTCCTCAGAGGAGTCGGTCGCCAGAGCCATGCAAGACGGAGTATCTGTCCCATCTACGCCCGCTGTTCTTGGAACCTCCATTTACTTCTTCTCACCCCATATTCGTTCATTTAGCAGGTCTCGCCACGCAGAAATCACAGGAACTGCGTGCAGCTGCCGAGCAACGAATCGCGGATTTCGTAACGGCCGAGGCCGCCGGAATCGAGATCAAAGAAAAAGAATTGAAAAAGCAAGTTGAAACTCTATGGAGGAGCTTCAGAAGTAACGTGGAAACCGTTCAGAAGGAGCGATTGACGCAGTCGCGGCCAGCTATCACTCACGCTGTATCACGACCTAGTGTCAACGGCCTCGTCAGCCCCTCACATCTTTCTTCATCAGTGACGATCCGCGACTTTACCCCACAGCCCATTTCTTCCCGGAGCCACTCCACGTCCATCTCGGCTCCACGTCCATCTGCACTTTCTGCCTCGTTGGCCACAAACAAATTTTACCACCCTCGAGCGCTCCAGGAACACAGCCCTTCCCGTTCTCGGAGCCCTAGCTCGAACGGCACTACTTCCATTATTTCACCGCGTTCCCTTACGTCAACACTGGTACCAACATCGCGGCGTGATGGCTCAAGTATCTTGCAGTATGCACCTAACAATGATGACACCATCAACACTCAGGCAAGTTATCGGTTTTTCAGGACATTGGACGAAGATATGGCTCGTTACAAAGAGGCTCAGAAGAAAGCCCAGGGTACTTCTGAAACATCCAAACAACATCAGGAAGTTGGGCCATCACATACACGTTCCAGTCCGACTACCAATGGAGTCAAGAAGGCTGTAGCGGCCCAGGAAACCTCGGGGGGTTCAAAAGCGGAGGGCGAGACGACTCCGTCACGTGGCCGAGATAAAGGCAAAAGAGTCACCTTTGTCGAGCCACCTATGGCCAATGGTGATAAGGAAATTGTCAATTCAGAAGAACCAATGGTTTTCCCTCTGGACGAGGAGCTGGGAGAGGAATCAGAGCAATCTGCAAGCAACCCACAGAATACGCTGCCCCTTCTGGATCAACAAATAACTCGCCCGGTAAGAGCTCGAAACCCCCGGTTACACAACAACAGCGCCCAAGAGGCGTTTGCATCTCTACGGCCATCATCGTTACCAAGTCCCTCACATATTCGGCCTATGCGGAGTCAGCCTGGCGTTGACTCGTTTTCGCATAGCATGATCCTCAATTTGCCTCGCGCAGTCGCCAGCAACAGACGGGCGGGCGAGCAAGTGGAGGCTCAACGGCCGGTGGCAGAGCATGAGGCAGCTCTTCTGAAATTAGTGGCCGCCGATACACCCAGCCATCGGGGAGCCTGGGGCACAGATGGCAAGGCGTGGCAAACTTTCACCCGTCGGCAAGACTCAAAGGATGATAGCGAACTATTAAATATACCCGAGGAAGAAGACGGCGAGGAAGACGAGGCCGATGCTGCTGGAGAACCCAACGGTACTGGTATGTTCCTACCGTCTTCATATTTCCATTTCCGTTTGATTGTATTCCGCCATTATAGAATTCAGCGGTTTGCCTGCATCTATGCCGGTTAATATCATCAATCGCATCAAGACCCGAGAGCCACTTAGTCTGGCGTCTTATCTACCGCCCTCAACGGTGCCGGAAGAACCTTCAGGGTCAACCGCTAACCCATCTCTTGTTCCTGGAAACAAGCCTTTGTCGTCAGCGGCGATCCGCAAAGCTCTGTATACACAGCGCGATCGACATCGCGCAATGGATCCAGGCGGCCTCGATTTCACCACGGAAGAGGACGACGAGGAAGACCCAAGTGAAGAAAGTGAGGTCGATCAGCCTGAAGAGGTCGGTGAGAAAGGCCGAAAACATGCTTTGAAAATTCTTCAAGCCAGGAATGAGCTGCCCTCAGAGGGCATGTGGAGAAGTCTTGCATAATATTTCCTCAACGTACTATCGCGACACTTGCGAGGCACACATGGCAGCGGAATTTTTTTTTTGTTGCATGCCATTGTCGACGTCTCTTCGTCGCGTTTACGATGTGAGTAACGAAGTAACGAGAGCCATTCCGCATCTGCTGTTATCATATCGATGTTCGCTGTAACTTTTCTTAAAAACTTTTCTTTCTAATAGTTTTGCTTCTGCTTCAGTCCTATCCCCATTCCGCTCATCATTGACTTGCCTCATCGCCCGTTCGTCGTATATTATTTTGCCCTTCCACCATGCATATCGTTTATTGGCTTTTCTTGCTGTATGTATGTCGCACCCCATTCTCTGACTTATTCTTCGGTCTGAGCTATGGATTGTAGGCTCTTGTAGGTTTAACCCTCCCCAACCATCATTCATATTCCTCTCCTGTCCTTATCTACCTCTGCACCCTTGAACCTTCAATGTTGACGATAACAATAGTAGTTACTAGCAAATCATACTAGTTGTATGTTTAATAGCATTTAGTTACTGCATTTTCTTTCTCTTGTGTACTTGCAATGGTATCTGTATTGTGCATGTATTGATTCTTCGATATTTACTTGTTTTAAGATTCCAAGCTTATATTGTGAGAGGAGGGCGTCAGAGTGTATAAATTATGCAGATACTTTTGTACTGTTATGCATTAAGGTCTACTTTGAATGTAGTAACGAGGTGAAGATGATTCAAAGATAACAAATGGATCAAACGAGAAGCAACAAAAGCAGTTCCATCACAATTATTGAATAGATAATTTTTCTCTGCTCTTCACTTTCGAATTTTTGAGTATCATCTCGACATCATTTCTCCAAATGAAGTTCCGTGATTGTTTAATCAATAGTGTTACCCTGCTCTTCACTTTCGCGTGCTGCTTGTCCACGGGCAAAGTTGTTAACAGAGTCCTCGACCTTCGACTCATCCTTCTGATCGTCAGTCGCGTTGGCCTTCTCCTCCACGGTCATCGTCTTGGCCTCCTCAACACATCGTTCGCAGCCGCATGAGAACCTCCATCCCCTAGCGAGCTCGATGCGCCTCCTACGACGGCCCTCAATGACAGACTCGTCCGCGTGCTGGGTAACGTCGACGAACGCAATGGTGAGCGCATCGCCCTTCTTCAGGTCGCGGTTGGCGATGATGGAGATCTCCGCGGTACCAGAGCCGAAAGAGGGACGGGCAGAGGGTTTGCAGGAGTGCGTCAGGTAGGACGAGAGCGTGTAGATGGCGCTACCGATTTGGCGCTGGGTGCCGTATGGTGTGCGTGTTTTTTCGAGGTCTTCAGGACGGGCATCAGGTACAGGCTATATTATTGGTTGTGAGAATTGTTAGACGAGAAGATTCAAGAGAAACACACCTTGTCATCGCGGCCTCCAGCGAAGCAGACACCAAAGGCGTTGTAAGCCATCTTTCCACTGAGGGTGGCGTACTTCTCCGGGGTAATGAATTCTTCCAGGCCAGGTAGCGCAGTCCGGAGAACATTAACAAGCAGCTCAGTTTCCTCAGTCGAAGGATTCATTTCGAGGTACCTCAAACGCTCCAGATGGTCAGCCAACACATACTTCTCCACACCAGACTCCGCATCAGTGAAACCGTCTTCGACGGTGGTAGGGTGAGCGCTGGGAGATGTAGCCTGGACAAGTTTTTGGGTTTCGCCTTGGACCTGGCGGGCAATGAAGCGGGCGACGAGGAGGGGGACAGACTTTCCGGAATTTTTGATGTATTCGGCGAATTTTGTCTGTGCTTCGCGGCGGGCTTCTTGGGCGACGGGTGCTGGAGGCGCCGAAGGGATCTCCGGAGGCAACGGAGGGTCGAGAGTGAACAGGAGGGATTGGGATTGTTTTTTGGAAGCGAGCATGCAGGCCTTGGAGCAGTACGTTAGATGGAACGCGGTGGTGCTTGTGTCTTTGGGGAGTTGGAGGGACATTTCGGGTTGGATGGGGCGTAGACATTGGCTACAATGTGTTCCCTTTGCCTGGAGGTCGGCATCCAAAGCTGTCACGACAGGGAATTCCTGAGATAAGAAAATAGCTTAACATTCAGTCTGATAAGCTTTGGGAGACAGTCGCTAGTCACCTTGTAGATAACCTCTCCAGCAGCAAAGTCCTTGTTCACAACAAGGACTTGGCGTAACCCTTGACCTTGATTCGTTTCGCGGAGTTCAACCGACACGTTCATCCGCTTTGGCGGGAAGTAATCGTAGTAAGCTGCGAAATAAACGCAGTAGATACTTAGTTGCTGAATGAAACTCTCAAAGAATCTTTCACGGCTCACCTTCAATGCGGTGTTTCACCTAGAGAGAGAGCGAATGGACATGGGAAAAATGGAATATGCAACAATATATTAGAACATGTGTTGCAAACGGGCATGAAGAAAAGCAAAGATGGATATAAGAAGAGGATAAATCAAGCTTGTATTTTCCACTACAAAGCCCGCGCGCGCACGTCTTTCCTCGACTGTGATTCATCTCCTCTATGTTTGGAGACGCGGGAATCCACAAATCATGACGTAGTCCGTATCAGAGTCGAGGCAAGTCCTTCCCATTTCTCAAGCGGATGGGTGAGAACCAGGATCTGTGATGTTATCCCACTCTTGCGAAGACGCCTCAGACGGAGGGCCCCTGATCGGACTAGTTTCATTGTCGAGACCCTGACTTTCCACCAATGGCGAAGAAGGATTACTTACGTCCAGTTGGGTCAAATCCATGATCAACTGATGAGTCATGTTCAGTACCAACATTTACGGAGTAGATGACAATACACGCACCTTGAAAACCGGTTCGATTATGGTCTTTTCGTAAATTACGATCAACTCCACGGGGGATGGGTAGACTCGGAGGGCACGGAAGAATGACATGGCGGCAGGGAGATACGAGTTGGGGCCTATCGAGGGTTAAAGTGATGCAAATAGAGGCTCAAAAGAGTGGTATACCTTCAAGAGTAAGCTTTTCACCGTTGGCCACTTGAGCCATGAAGTAGTGTTCTTGTTCTTCCGGGCTGGTAGGGTTTGATTCACTCCTGATCTGCTGGATGGCTTCGCGCAGAACGGCAGGGGTGATGCCAACAGCGCTGGTACTGGATTCGGTCTGCTTGGTTTCAGCCACTACCTTTTGGACGCGCTTTTTTTCTTTTTCTGTCGGAATGCATCGGTATTGGCACGCGAACCACAGAATGAGAGACACGTACTGAGCTTTTTGCGGAACTCTGTATCATTCCTGCGTTTGTAGTCGAAATACACGGCATAGGCTGCGAGACCTGCTGCGACAGTGACGGCCGCAACAGTGAGGTAGCTGGTGGACCTAGAGTCCATGATGAAGGTCAGGTTCAACAAGCGTCATTCGCAAGTTCTGCGTAATTTTTTCTCAGGATTACGTAAGGAACACTTCACTCCTCGGACGGACGTTGACATTCATCATTAAGCCCCGCATCCGTTGCTACCATCTGTTCCTGTGCTTTGCATAGATAATTTCGCGCTAAATATATGAGCTCGAGGGCCTCGGGCGATGATCTCTCCCCACATTCACCCTGCCAAAGAGACCTGTAATTACACATGCAGCCGAAAATGAGGTACATATCGACTGCGCGCCTCGCGAATGGCATCCCAGCTGTAAGAGATAAAAGAGGGAGGAGGAGGAAGAAGGCGTGGCGAGATGAGGGGGATCGGGCCGGTGGTTTATTTGACGGAAAAGAGTCCCACGACCCATTGAACCGGAGCGACCGTGGCCTTGTCACTCTCCGCTCATTTTTCTCCACCAATTCTCTCTCCTGGCCGTCAACTCCGCCCGTCGGCCATGAGCGGTCATGTCAGCGACCCTCCAGATCCACTGTCTCTCCTTCAACCCTCCGATGAATTTCCTGCCGCCGCCGCTGATACCACGGGTGCTGGTTCCACCTCCATTTCTGCTTTACAGTCACCTCTCCAAGATGCTTCGACCCCCACTCAAAATATCGCTTCTGTGAACCCCGCACACATATTGCCAAACGACGTATCACCTTCCGTATCCGAAGATCCAGTTACAAGTCCCATGATGCAGGCTCAAGCTCTTCTGACTAGGGAAGTAATGGAGAAGGGTCAGGACACGGGTGGCGTTGGTGGAGCAGCCGTAGCAGCTCATGGTGAACTATTGACATCAACCAAACAAGCCGATTCTCACCTCGAGGACGTCAATGGGGAGATCGAGCTGCTAGAACATACCCCAGAGACCAATATTGTAAACGGAGGGGCAGGCTCGACAGTGCAGGAAGGCTCGGATTGGGTTCCTGACCCCGATCATGAATTGAAACGCGTAAAGGTGCGCAATAATTCATTTTCTCGTGTCTTTTTCACTTCAGGGTACTGTTCCATGTCATTGCATCTCAATCTTTGCGAATACAAACATGCGAGCCAAGCCGCATAACGAAATCTCCCACCACTTCTCGCCTTCTCTGTCAAATTACCCTTCAGGGTGTAACGCATTACTCACCCATCCCCAATTACACAGGTATATGAACTCATTGGGTCGCGATGGATAGACCAAGGAACAGCTTTTTGCTTCGGCCAGTTCTCAGAGGAAACCAACGAGGCGCTGCTCATTGCTCGATCAGAAAGAAATTACAACGACATCATTCTCTCGACAGCAATTCGCTCTAATGATGTTTACCAGCGTCAACAAGGTAAGCCCTATATTTCGGCTGTTATCAACCATGCCCTCTGTTATCTTGCTCTATGCACGCGACCGGTCTCTAAACCCCTGATTGTGACATAATTCATACATATCTCTTCCTTTTTTCTTTATCTTTCCTTGGACTATGTTAATATCGATCGCGTTCATTTCAGAAACCCTCATCGTATGGACCGAACCTGACGGTGTCGACTACGCTCTCAGCTTCCAGGATAGAGATGGGTGCTCAGAAGTATGGAATTTCATCATTGAAGTTCAACGGCATATGAACTCAACTGGTTAGTCTCTAAAACAAGTCTCTTGCCATGTCCATAATGTGCTTTGTAGAGGATCAAACTGTCGTCTCCTCGCCACTTTTGGGCCCCGAAGTATCTGTCACAGCATCAAGCATCATTCGTTTAGGCCGTCTTCCAATACCGCAGCTGGGTATCATTAGCGAGATTGAAAGGGCAATCAAGGCTCTAGCGCGAACGCAGGCTGTAAAAGAGCGAATATGTGAATATATCCAACAGGAGGTGAGTCACCGCTACCTTATCTTCACGAACGATACATTCCCGCCCGTCCTCCTCCCCTCGACACCACGTATTCGCATTTCTTGGACATTGGTGTTACTACTATGTGTTTCGCAACTACGATACAGCTCTCCTTGTGCTATCCATTTCACCGTATTTTATGCTGTACGACCAGTAGCTGATCAAACAACATGGGTATTTGCTCTACCTATTGATAGGAATACATCAAGTCATTGATTAAAGTAATGGGCGATGCCGAAGACCTGGAGAGCTTGGAGAACCTGCATGCTCTGTGTAGTCTGATGCAAACAATACGTACGTCGCCTATCATAGCTTCGTATCTGCGCTGATTGTGGTTCGTCACTGATTCACGACGCTTTCAGTGATGTTAAATGACCATTCGATGTATGAGCATATTCTGGAGGATGAGATTTTCTTTGGTGTCGTTGGCATGTTGGAATGTAAGTAACCATGCTTTTTGTTCTGCCTTGAACTCAAGCTTGACTGTGTACGGTAGATGACCCAGACTTTCCTGGCCATAAAGCTAACTACCGCGATTTCCTGCATAACACGGCCGAGTTCCATCAACCTATTCCCATGCGCGACATTGCTATCCAACGCAAAATCCACCACACGTACCGCCTACAATTCCTCAAAGACGTCGTCCTAGCGCGCGCCCTAGATGACTCCACATTCAATGTCCTCAATTCCTGCATCATCTTCAACCAGATAGACATCATCACTCATATTCAACAAGACCCGACTTTCCTGCGCGATGTTGTGCGCCTGTTCGTTGACGAGGAGATGCTCAGTCCTCCCAACGCACGACGTCTCCAATTCCAAGCCCAACAGATGCAGCCTGGTATCAACGCTCAGTTGCCGACGCATCCTCAGCATATGATTATCAGCCTGAATGGTAATGGAGACAATGTCCCGAAGCTCGAACCTGTGCAGATGGAAATCGACCAGAAGAACGCAGCGGCCCCTCCAGTCAGTCCAAAGCCCGTAAACGGAAAGGCGGACCTACCTAACGGCCGTGTGGTCAAGCGCACATACGCCTTCGCTCCTCCAGAAGATCTCACAGACACCGAAATCCATCTACGGCGAGAGGTCATCCTGCTGCTGCAGCAACTCTGCATCATGGGCAAGAACGTGCAGATGCCGGCGCGCATGGCGCTCTTTCGCACACTTGTGGACCGCGGTGTGCTGTTCGCAGTGCAATGGGCGCTTACGCTTCCTGAGAAAGAAGACGCCAACAAGCAGATGATCGGTGCAGGCGGGGAAATACTATCTGCTCTGCTCGATCATGATCTGAACGGAGTGCGCGGCCATGTGATGAAGCAAATCATCGCTATCGATAAAGAACGAGATGCAGGGAAGAAGGGTGCGGACAAGGCGGAGACCGTGCTTGAGATGGCGTGCAGAATCATGGCGCAGAGCAGGGATCTTGCGGTGCAGAGCCAGGTCGGCGATGCACTCAAGGTGTGGATGGATATCCCAGCCACTGAGTTGGCTGCTCCTGCTCCTGCTCCTGCTCCCGCCGCTGCCCCCGAGGTTGGTCCTAAACTGCCATCTCTCATTCGCAAAGATGATCCAACGACAGAACGATTCATGGACTATTTCTATCGAGATTGTATCCAAAAGCTCATGAAGCCAATTACCGACCTCCCAGATTGGAGGGCTCACAAAGAGCCTTTGCTACAACTAACTCGAGATGAGACGAATCGATTCGTCTATCTTTGCGATCTGTTGCACAATTTCGTGCAACAGCATCAATTTAGGAGCAATAGCTATCTCCTGTCGTCCGATATCCTCAGTCGCGTGGCGACCCTGTTTAAAGTCAAAGATAAACATCTCCGGCACGGTGAGCAGCCCTTCCGTCGTTCGATCGTCATTTCCGCAAGGAGACTATACCTATATGCTAATCTTTTCATTGACATCTTCTAGCCGCTTTTCGGATCTTTCGACTGCTTCTAAAGCAAGGCAACCTTAACTCTCATAAATATGTTACGAAGAACGACCTCCTGAAGCCGATATTAGACCTAACCCTAAAGGAATCATCGCGCGACAATCTCCTCAGCTGTTCATGTCAAGAATACTTTGAACACATGCGGAAGGTATGGAAATGTTTTTACATTCGGTGCTCTTCGCCATTCATCTCAATTTGCAGGAGAATATCAAAGAGATGATCAAGCATTGCATGGAACACCACGAGGCTGAGATCCGACAGCTTGCAAAGACACCACTCGGCGCGCAGAGGTTTGAACTGTTCATTCGACGACACGAAATGAACATTACACCACTTCCAGAGGAGTCTACTCCTAACAGGTACGTCATTGATCTTTTGATCTATTTTACGCTCATGCTAACACTTTCATCTTTGTGTTACAGAGGAAACGAGGATCGAACATGGTCAGGGCCTGGTCGCATCCTTGATCCTGCGGAAGAGGATTACTTCAATGGCGACGATGAAGACGACGACGTCCTTCCTTCAATCAGCCAGCAATCATGGCTCAAGAACTCGCCATTGTCTGTACACAACACGGGTATGAAACGCAAACGGCGGCCAGGAATCACTGCTTCGCCGAAGGGCTATCGACCACCCCTTAGAACACCTCAACTTAGTGCTCTGGTCGATTACGATGAGGATGAAGATGAGACATCTAACCCAGATTCGGGACCTCAGGCCTCTGGATCGCGCTCTGTATTACCTGAAAATAAATCAACCACTCCTCCACCTCCGAACAGATTGTCATCGTCTATGTCGCCCATAATACCCCAAAAATCTACTCTGACTACACCACTATATTCTATCCCTCCTCCAAAGCGAGTGGTCAAAGACGAAAACGACGACGACAATGTTCTCGAGTCTCTCCTTCGCAATGCCAAGTCTCGACCACCATCTCCGATAGCTAGTCTAGGGCCCATAGGGCCTATGCGGCCCGCCGAAAAAAGACGACGAGCAGCAGAGGACGACGACGACGAATTGTTTGTGCGCTTGTCCAAGTCGTCCAAAAAGCCTGATCTTGGGAATCAGAAAGAATCTTCTGTGTCAATATCCGGGCGAGCCAAAAACGGCGACGATCCACCTGGCAAGAAAATCAAAGTCAAGCTCGGTGCCGTAGGCCTCGCAGTGGCATCTGCTCCGTCGGTACTTCCAGCAACGACAGATACAAGCTCGCCAGCGTCAGAACCGAGCACAAAAGATGGGGACACTGGATAGTTAGCTATTCCATTCGTTTTCTTTTCTCCTCGTCCTTCCAATCAAAACGGACCTACTTCTCTACATTCCTTATGGTTTTTCGTGCTCATTGTACATCTCAAACTCTCCTTAGATCTCTCCATTGTGACCTTTTCAATACTCATGCATTGCACACATGTTCGTCCATGCCTGCTGCTTCGAAACTAATCATGACCTTCATATTCTTTCTCGTCGGTTTTTGGGCCTGTGATTGTAGTATGTAGTGTCTATTTTCGTATAACCCTATGTTTTATGCCCCACTCCACATGAAATTGTCTGCCAATACCCAAATCATAGAGAGTGCTGCAAGAGAACCTTTGAGCATTTCTTCAACATTTCAAATAAACTTAGGTCGACTTCTGGAAAGCCGACAATTGCCCAGTGCACATGGCCAACACATGTCAGAATTTAAAATCAGTACATAACCCATTACATACTATGTACGGAGTGCGACGGGCAAGAAAGAACAAGACAACGGATAAACGGATCAGAGAACACAGGAACGAAAAGTTTGATCGACGTCAGTCCTCGGAGCCTTGATCATGAAGGACGAATAGAGTGAACGTCATTTTCATTCATATGATGATCGACTAATTTGGATTTGACTTTCATAAAAAGAGAGAGAAGTAAAAAAAACGGACAGGATGATGGTATTTGGAATGTGGTGCGGGGGTTTATACGTTGGGATTCATTAATAAGACATTGTAGATTGTCACTCGAAAGCATGTTGAAAGAAGAAAAAGCAGAGGGTAATTATATATATGTCGATGATGAGATGGAAGCAGTCATGAAGATGTTGGTGGATATGGATGCTGTATGATATGTAGAGGAAAGGAGAGGGAGGTAGACAAGGTGCGGTCGTTGGCATGTGTTCGTGAATCATGGGTAAGATAAAATGAAGAATATATGTGATTTCGCTGAGCTTTGGGGGTTGGATAATAGATAAGAAGCGAAGAAAACAGAAGGAAGAAAAAGAGACGAGATAGAGACACGCGTAGAAATATACTAGACAGAACAACAGACAACAGGTCCTGATAAAGAGACAGGAAAGAGAAAGCACATGGGGTGGATGGTTGACAGAAAAGCGAAATAAGATAAGACGACGGATATGCAAATATTTCTTGAGATATAACTTGGGATAATCTGTGAGGTTGCGCGCGTGTTGAAGTGCTGGAAGAGTAGGATGGGAATCGGATGAAATGGTACGCGGAATCGCCGCCATTGCCATCGACGTGGTACAATAGATAGATATTGTAGGAGCACTTATTGTATAAGGGCATTCGAGAGTGCGATTATAGGGTGCGATGTTGTGGTGAACGGAGATGCCGATGATAAATGCGTGTTTGCGTGCGTGCGTGTGTGGATTGGCTTGAACGAAGATGAAGGCAGTGATAGAGCATGGTGAAGAAGTAATGGTTGAGAGAGAGAAAAAGGCGACGTGATAGAGGCAATGTGTATAAACAACGTGGAAAGGAATAGATCCACACGGTCCTCGAGCCTGCCTTCTACAAATTATGGACAGCGCACGGAGGAAACGCGGAAGAATAATAGATAAAATGATGCATGCACGATGAAAGAAAGGAAGATGAGAAAAAAAAACACAAATAAATCGTTCATGGTCTCAATCACTCGTCTATTTGTGACTGCTGCTGATGTTGACCATCAGACATCGAGTGCTGCGAATACGACATTTGTTGATGGAGCAACGACGGTCCAAACCCGCCTTGCCCGTCGTTTCCTCCGAACGGCATCCCAAATGGCGAAAATCCAGCTCCTCCACCACCGTACATCGCACCGCCGCCAAACATCCCCAGCCCATTCAAAGCAGACCCTGCACCACGCAGCACAAACGCCGACGACGCACCCGTCAGCTGTGTGCCAGGCCCAGGAGAAATCGAAGCATAGAATCGGGGAGGTGGCGACGAAAAGAAGCTGTTCTGACTTCCGCCATTACCGCTAGCATTGGAATAAGTGGGCGAGGTTGGTGACATTGTCGAGTCACGGCGCAGTATGGAAGTAGGCGGCAAACGTTGGTGAGTGTGGCCACCAAATTCGTCCGTCATACGGCTTTGAAATGTGTCTGAGCCGGCCGAGGAGGGTGGTGGGCCCTGCGTTTGCTGGAAAGACGCGGAGTTTATAGCTTGGCTAAATGCTTGCGTGAACTGTTGATTCGGCGCTGCAGATGATCCATTATTACCATTGTGCCCTCCGGCGCTGTGAGGTCCATTTCCGTTGGGCGTTCGCACCCCAAGAGGGTTCTTGCTATACGAGAGGCGTATCCCATTCTTCACCGAGCCATGCAAAGTATGACCAGACATCTCAGTCAGAGCCTTGGAAGCATACTGCACGTCTTCAAACTAAAATTGAACATAAGCCCCGATTAGCAAACTAGCCCTCCATGTACATTACACGACCACGAAGGAGGAAAAAGCAGACTGCTCACCTCAACAAAACACATCGGCCCGTTCGATTTGTGCCTGAAGCACAGTTTGCGAAAGCCAGGACGGGCCGAGAAGACTTCGCGGAGCGTCTCCTCGAGATAGTCGTTCGGGTACCCCATCGGCGGTGGAGAAGTTGGCAGATTACCCACGTACAACGTGTTGATCTAAATTGGACGACAAAGGGGGTAAGCAAGCATGCGCAAAAAGGGAATCAGCATGGAGTGGGGTTGATCATGATCAATAGGTTCGTGGATGCAGATAAAACGAATTTGGAAGGTTTGGATTTTTTCTCTTGGAAATGGATGTCTTTGTTTCATTGACCACGCCTCGTCTCGTGGAGGTAAAGAAAAAGAAAAGAGAGTAGGACACCAGGCAACGCGACGACGCGAGACAATACGAGACAATAATAGAAGAGTCTATTATAACGTGCTCTCTTGGCTCAAGTACAATAGATAGCATGCATATATTTGAACCCACAAGGCAAAGCAAAAAGAAGGAAAAGCAAAACAAGAGAGATCAACTCACAGGAGGATTCTGGTCTACCGTCCCTCTCAAACTAGTCGTACTCGCCGTACTACCAGAACCTGCAGGCGACGGAAGCTGCGGCGACGCATTGCCCGCACTGCCGGTCGTGCTCGCATTCGCACTCACACTTGCACTAGGCGGCAGAGGAGAGACCCCACCATTGGCTCCATTGGCACTTCCACCGCCCGTAGTCGCGGAAGAAGAAGAGGACACCGAAGACGAGAAAGCTGACGATGCAACCGCAGATGTCGATGCAGACGCCGACGTGGATGCAGAAGCAGAAGACGACGAAGATGAAGCATGCTGCTGGAAGCGCTCTAAGATCCCATTTGTAAACACACCTGGGTGAACAGGAGCAGAGCCAACATGTCCCACAGGATTAACAGCGCCCGCCCCGTCAATCGCACTGGTCTCGCTCGACTCGCTCTGGGTGCGATACCCTTGGTGGCTCTGCGTCTGCCCGAAACTGCCCATCGACTGCTGGCGCTGCATCTGTAACTTCTGGTTATGCAGGTGCTGGTATTGTGGGATATATGCGCCCTGACTCTGGCTGGGCGGCGCCGCACTACCTTCATTGAAAGGACCTGGCGATGTGGAACGCTCAGACCCCGAGCTCGCGTGTGCATTGTTCATCTGCGGCTGTGCATGGGAGCGCGTGTTCGCACTGATCTGGGAATGCGGTCTGGCAACTGCGGCATACGACACAGCGGCGTTGATTCTGTCCCAAGGGCCTACCGGCGGGTCATCCGGAGCATGCTGCTGCTGAGCCTTCGCGTGTTCTTGTTCTTGCTGCTGCTGTTGGAGCTGCTCGTGATACATCGCCTCTGCCTCCTCTTTCCGGTCCTGCTCCATCTGTCTCTCATACTCCTCATCATCCTCCTCGAACTGACGGCTCAAATGCTGGCGATGCGTATCGAAATCGTCATCTTCCTCCTGCGGTGACTCGGCGAGCTCCCGGTGATGCAGCTGTTCCGCACCAGGCAACATAGGGCTGTCGTGTGCGTGGCTCACCGCCTGGCTCTGACTCGGGCTGTCCACCGTCGTCGCAGCGGTCGTCGCAGTAGCCAGCGGCGACCCCCACATCGAACCCGACGAAGTGCTCGAGCTTTGGCGCGACATCGCAATGACCGAGGCACCCCCGCCGTTCGTGTTTACATTTGTGGGCGTAGAAGACGGGCCATTTATAGATGCGCCATTGGATGTCACTGAAGAAGCAGCTGGAGTCGATGAAATGCCATGGAATGCATCAAATGCAGCGGAGTCTTGCGCACGAAGTCGGGCGAGTTTATTGCGTTCTCTTTCACGCTCCTCTTCCTCACGCTCCCGAGCTCCTCTGCTGCCGCTACCAATGGACAGCCCAGACAAGGGCGCGAGCCCCATGGCAGCAAGGGTATGACTTTCTCGCTTTCTCGCTTCCTCGTCGGTGATGGGTACAGAGGTGTGGTTAGCTACTCCATTGACACCATTCATCGTTGGGTTATTTTCCTGTTGGGAAGAATTGGACAAAGACGAGGATATAGCGCCTGGCTGGCCTACCATCTGCGAAGAACCGTTTTCACGCTGCCAGGGACCAGTCCTCGCTAATGTGGATTCCGGGGCGCCAAACGGGAGATTATCCATCCCACCATTGGGATGTGAAGTCTGACCCTGCTGGTTGGCACCGACCTGACCAACAGGACCAACACCTCCCACAAGACCTACTCCGCGTTTCGTGTGCAGATTCTTCTTCGCCATCTCTGCCTTGAGAACTGCACCCTTCTCAATATCTACACGGCGGCCCTGCAAGACATCGCGGGCGACGAGCGCTTCCTCTCGGGAGCGGAACTTGGCAAAGCCGATGATTTGCTTGCGTGGAGGCAGGGCTAAGGTGAGCGAGTTCGGTCCCGTTGATGACAACGGGTTGAGCGAGGACATGGAAGACATTGAGTTCAGGGCATTGAGCGGGTTCATGCCCATGCTGCTCATAGCGTAGTGCGATGCGAGATCCTCGCCCGGAGGCGGGGCCGGCCATGATCCCATGCCGTCTCGACCGGGATCAACGACAACACCGCCCTGGTTCACCGTGACTATATTGTACGGATCGGTGGCGGCACCATATCCGCGCCCTGCGCCCTGTGGTCCCGCTACTCCGCCCACTCCATTGGCAGGTCCGGGACCTCCCAGAAGTGCATTATACGCGGTGTATTCTTTGTTGGGAATCTTGAGCGTAGCGGCCTCGAAGCCAGGGCTAAAGGTAAACATGTTCTGAAATTCTCGTTCCTGTGCAGTTTGGGTCAGAAAATGGGGCAAGAAAACAGATAAGGGCAGGCTACACACCTGCATGTCGTCTGGGAAGCCGACGACAAAGATCGTCGAGATCTCCTCCCCACTCGCAGTGGTCGTGGGGCCGTTGTTGTTGGCCATACCGAGAGATACGGAGGGGGCGGATGGCATGCCGTTGTTGTTGTTGTTGTTGGCAGTGCTGTTGTTGCTGCCGGAAGCGGGTGCCCCAAGGGAGACCCCTGCAGGGACATGGGGTCCATATGGCGTCTGGGAGGAGAGCTGGATGGAAATTCCGTTGGAGAAAGAGTACGGCTGGCCTTGGCTGGGGGCCTGCGGTTGCTGTTGCTGCTGCATGGCAGGTTTGGAATACGGATCAACAAGATAAGAGGACTTGTGTTGTCCGTTGATTCCCTGCTGCTGCTGCTGTTGCTGCTGCTGGTGGTGCGTCTGCTGCTGTTGTTGCTGCTGCTGGGCCTGCGATGGGTAGTCGTAGGAGGTATACTGCTGCATGACCGGAGAGGTGAGCTGGGCGGGGAACGGGTCCTGGGTGGGATAGAAGGCGGGAACAGGGTCGCGGTATGACGCGGAGACGCTGAGGGGGGGCTGTGGGAGCTGGGGCCGCTGACGCGTGGTGTTGGGGAAGGAGGTGAAGGCGGCGCCGCGGTAGGGACCGGTGGGGAAGGTATTCATCTTGTGGG
>QFFD01000026.1:0-20026 GCA_003314615.1 Pholiota microspora
AGAACCGCAGAAAATGTCTGAGCTGGTCGTTTGCTCGCGTCGAGCTCGTTGTTTTCGTCGTCGTCCGTCATGATTGGCCTCAAGGGAACTCTCAATGTACGTCTCAACGGTGTTCGCGTATTTCACCACTTGACGTTCATCCGTAGTGCATAGACAACTCTGGCGCACTCATTGTCGAGTGTGTTAATGTTTTGAAGAATAAAGTCAACAACGGCTGGGGGTCCGTTGGCGACGAGATCGTCGTGGTCGTCCAAAAAGCGCGCCCTGTATCGGCCGCAGCCCAAGCATCCGTCAATGCCGTCAAAGTACGCCGAGGAGACGTTCGCCGCGCTGTCATTGTGCGCACCCGCAAGCCCGTACGCAGAGCAGACGGTTCTTACATCCGCTTCGACGACAACGCCGCTGTGCTACTGAACAACAAGAAGGAGATGCTAGGGACACGTATCGGAGGCATGGTCTCCGCTGACCTACGGCTGAAAGGATGGGGTAAAATCGTCAGCTTGGCTCCTAGGGTGAGTTGCCTTTTGCTCGGTTTTGCGTCTCTTTCTCATCTCTACCCAGGTCGTTTAAATATTTCCATACCCCCAAATATACTAATGCTTTCCAACGGAACTATACATGCTGGTAACTGCTCTTCAGGCGTCCGTGCAGGCCCGGTATACCATGTGGCTCCAAATGAGAGGCTGAGAACGCAACGGCAGTGCAACACTTCTGGAGGACACTCTGGCGGATAATTAGCTGGAGACACGGGCGGGGACAAATTCAACAGTGTCATGCGATGAAGCTAAAATTGAACACTTTCAAGTACTGACCCGTCTTGGTCGGTAGGAAACTCTACCTCCCCGTTCGACTTCACTGCTCTGAAATCTGCCCGCTGTGCATCTTCGAAGACTAGCTCTCCTACTTACAAATAATGAAGTCATGTCGGGGTGCTTCAAACCCAGCGCGGTAGGTGCCATTTGTGTGGCGTATGGTGACGGTGGAATTGGCAGACAAGGTTTAGGAAGGTCATTAGATTTCCATACATACTTCGCTTTCCAGCGCAGTACACGACACATTCGGCTTCACCTCTCAGATTCGCGGAATTTGGAATCGCACTTCCGTGTCGAGGGAAAAGTGAGTAATTCGTTACATCTCTGCAACTCAACTTCGTGTTACAGAGTAATAATAATAGACGCCCGTTGTCATTCGTCTTCGGTTCTGTATGACTGTCAATGACTGTCATACAGGCCTATTCCTGAGCTCGTACAACATTGGCTATTCTTCATCATGCGCAGCTCTTGAGATATACACTCCTCATGCTCTCTCTGATTCTCCACGTTGCGCTCGCTGAGCCATACTGAAAACGCAGGAAGGCTCGTCGCACACATATGCAATCCGTGTCTATAAAGTTAGTTATCCCAAAGCAACCATGTGTCCAACCGCACACGTCACTGAACTTTCCTTGGCCCCGACGATGGTATGTATCTGTTTCATGCCAAATCTTTCGACCAGATATTCTCTGACTGCCATTCCATAGAATGATTCCGCATAAAACGCTCTGTTTTATTGGCTCTGTCACTCTGTGTGTACCCCAGTGGGTCGCTGCCTCGTTGAAGTTACGTGGATAGTCTACTACACGTATTCCGTCTCAGAGGTATTGTTAGAACACCACTATCTGACAGTGCACACCTTTCCCGGGTCTCGTATCCGACGTTCTCTTATCGAATGAAGTGAGGATGGTTTCAAACGAAATAGACTTCAATGCCGATCTCTATGGGCTCCTTACACGCCTTACAACTGCAATTCATATGCTCCATCACGGCGCATTAACATCCTAACCATGATAATCATCGATGCAGTTGAAGATCATATGCTCAAGGTGGCCCTCCGTGGCTCTTGCGCGATTTCTCCAGCTTTTTCCGCGCAGTCCAGCATCTGAGTGGGTTCAAGACACAATTCCGACACTCACGGTGCACTTGTTAGCCCCCCGTCGCCCGAACGGCGGGCTACTATATCCTTATATAGGCCTGTAATCGCATAACACGTTGTTTCCTCATGCCCTGCTCTGTCGCTTTTGTCTGTTTATGGTCCGGTGCGTCACTCCTCCACACTTTGTGCCTCTTTTGCCAGCGGGACAGTTAACGCTGTGGGTCAAGTTGCACAGCCTTTACTTTACAACGGGTTGGGAGTTCCAATGCGCGCAAGTGCAGAACGTTCTGAATGATTGGCGTGAGCGCTGTCGTTGAGGCATTTTAAGTCTGGTACATAGCATATCTCATTCATTTCAACTGGAAATTGTGACGGCTGAAAACGGGTGAGATTGCATAGACGCCCAAATAGAAAATGCTGTGTGTGTCCAAGTACTACCCTCGGAGATGGCGCGGCATGTCACTTCCCTAGTACACCTCTTTCATATAAGACGCTTTACAGTCCAAACCTTCCCTCTCACACCCCCCCCCCCATAATATTGTTATTTAACGCTTTATTTACATCGCCTTCTGCAATCAGCCGCCCGTACTTGGTTCGCACGGCTACTTACCACTAATTACATCTTTCATCCTGCTTTCGCGATGAAAGCGAAGACCTCTGGGTCGGGGAACCCTCGCGGACGGGGGACATACAATCCTGCATGTGATGTATGTGCGAGGAAGTAAGCATCCTATCTGTTTCGTTCTTTGTTGAAAATAACCCATCAGTATTCATTTTGAATTGGCAGGAAGACGAAGTGCGACGGGAACAAACCTGTCTGCCAACCATGTCGCCAACAAGGACGCGAGCAAGAAGTGCGTTCTTTCTCTTTCTGAAGAACCTCTTCTTATCATATATCGCAGTGTGCATGGACGAAAAATCCAGTGCGCAAGCCGCGGACGGAGCAGCACTTCGAGGCCATGCACAAACGTGCAGAGAACCTCCAAGCGCGAGCCGTAGAATGGCGCAAATACGCGGATTATCTAGAATCCCTGCTGGATCAATGCCAGCAGGAGCACCACCCCCACCGAACTATCGAATTTCGCGCTTCGCGGCCCTCAGATACCGACGGTCTGCTCGGTCCAGCGACCGACATACTACTCGACCATGATCTTGACATTGGGAGCGATGATGGGAATTCAGATCTAGGAGACCCAGCGAAGGAGCTATGTATTCCGACGCAGAGCCTGAAGGTGTGTGCTATTCTTGTTTTCTTTCAGATGTGACTCATACTGACGAGATTAGCTGGAAGAGAACGGCCTTCTCCACCATTACGGAAACACTGCACCCTTCCGGTTCGACCATGTCGAACCACCCCAATCATCACAGCCTTCACGATTTCCTGCCCTCGCCCAGAACCCAGATGCCACATACGTACTACTTACAGACGACCTCCCCGACGACCACTATAACCCTGACTTTGACTGGTCACGGCATCTCCCAGACATTGTACCACTAGACCGCAGGTCCCATGATAAGTGAGTGCATATACTTTCTTTTTCATTCCGCAGTTCATGACAATATCTGCCCTGCAGAGCGCTGGATTTGGTGTTCAAATTCTTCACATCATGGTGCCTTCGCGTCGTCCCTGCCCTTTTCCTTAGGGATATGTATAGGGCACTGTCTGTGCCTGCTTCACATCCTACTCCGAAGACCCCTCATTACTCCCCAATGCTCCACAACTCATTAATCGCACTGGGGCTAGCTTTCGTCGACGATCCCAAACTGCGAGACCTAAAGTCCCGACAATATTTCGCCAACAAGGCGAAGAGCTACGTAGAGATCGAGTGCAGCAAACCAAACTTGAGTGTTGTCAATGCACTTTCCATTCTAGCAAGCTTCCACAGCTCCAAAGGCGATCAGACGTTAGGTTACTTATTCTTCGGTACGTACGTTTCTTGGCCTTGATGCACCGTTGTTGATTGTTTCCAGGGATGAGTGCCAGAATGGCTCAAGCTTGTATGTGTCTGAATCACTTTGTTCGTTTGATGTGGCTCTGACTCTGATGCTGCTTACAGTGGGGTTGAATGTCGATTGTTCCGAGTGGGTGCAAGCAGGTTTGATGGATGAGTCTGATTTGCTTGATCGCCGGTGGACGTACTGGACAACATTCTCACAGGTATGCTGCCTCGTTTGTTATTTACGATCCAATTAATTTATTCTGTGGTCTTTCAGGATGTGTGCTGGTCCCTATACGTTGGGCGCGATTTCTGCATACCCTCACCTAACACCGATACGGAAGCCTTCAAGGCTAATTCAATGCCCTTAGTAGATCAAGACTACGATAAACTACCATGGGTTCACTCCTCCTCGAAGCTCGAGCCCCAGCCAAACTACCTGACGAGGACGTTTGAAGCGACATGCGAGCTGTTGATAATCGCGCGGCGTGTGATGGATGTAGTGTAAGTCCCCTGAATAGACCAATGCAAGCTTCAATAATTAACTTTGTTCCTTCAGCAACCGTTTAGACAAATCTCATAGCCGTCCATACGCCATTGACGAGCTGATCACTGAGATTGAGTCAGTTGACGCTTTGCCTCGCGTCCCTTGAAATGCTAACTTTCGTGGAACTTGTAGCCTCAATCTCAACACATGGAAAGGTCGACTATCGCCAGAACTTGACATCACCCACAAATCACGACAGACTGCAACTCCCCATAAGCTCATGATGCATCTTGCATATTGGTGGCTTTTCATTCTACTTCATCGACCATTCTTCCAGCGCAAGGGACGACTAATATACAGCGCCGATCGAGAAATTGACCACGTTAAAGTAAGCTAACGTTTCACAATCTCAATATAGTCATTGATTCACGTCGTTTTTCTTTCAGTTATGTCGACGGGCAGCCGAAAACATAATGGAACTTCTCTCGACATGGCGTACTCTTTACAGTCTACGCTATTGCCCTATCACCCTCATCCAAACCGTGTTTTCTGCTGGAACGGTCTACCTTCTCACCGGAATGCAAGCAAGTACTGGCATTCGCGTTGCACAGAAGGAACTCCGACATTCCGTGGATCAGCAGTCGCTCGTCTTGCAATATCTATACGAAATTGGCAAGTCATGGCAATGTGCCACCAACATTGCTGGCATCATGAAGAATCTCATGAACGAACAGCTAAAGCCTTTGCTAGAGCGCAAGACGATTCCAATAGCGTCCTCTCCTGGAGGCGCATTGATCGTACCCGAATACGGTAACAATGATGACGACGAAGATGATTTTACTTCTATACATTCCTCTGTTCAAGACCGCGTTCGACGCCATTCTTCGTTAACGAAGCCCAAGCAGCATCGTATAGGCATACATTCCCGCAACCATTCTGTGAATGACTTCTCTAATCCCTCGCCTGCCCCGCCAACACTTTCTCCTAGTATCACTATTTCTCATGCGCAACATGATACGTCCACCTATGGCATCTCTTCCTCTCCCAATCGCTCTGCTCCTATTGCTATTCCTATCCAGGCTCGTCCGACTCGCGATTCGTCTTTTGCGTCTACTAGTCCGTCCAGCTTCCCCTCTAGCCTTACTGATCCGTGGCTCCTTCGTCCTTCCAACGTTTCCGCGAGCGGTTCTGCCAGCCCCGTTGTCACCAGTCCTGGTTCTCTGACTTCTCTATATGCCGCTAATGCATTTCCTTCCTCTGCCTCGACCTCTTTCTCACATCGCGAATCGCACATTGGTACCAGTTTCGGCCAGACCATCGCTCAACCTCCCCCCGTTCTTGATGAACTCGCATTCACTGGCAGCGGACACACTGCCAGCCATCTTTTCCAGGGGTCTGGTGCTCCGTTTGATATCTCCCAGGAGCTTAAGATAAGCCAGCCATCCCAAGTTTCGACTTCAAGACAGTTCACTGGTCAGGAACTTTCAGCATTCTTGGGTATGCCCGGCGGGGGAACCCTGTCCATGGCACCCTATGTTGGCCTCAACTTCTCAACCGTGCCCCTCTCACCGGAGGCTACCTTCTCATTCGAGTCCTCTCAGACCTCCGTGGGCGGGAATGGATTTCTCTCCTTCAATACGTCTACCACGTTCGAAGACTTCCCTGTGAGCCATGACACTGATATGGACGATACTACCTCATGGGAGATATGGGGCCAAACCTTTGAGAGGTGAGGCCTGTTTGGCCAGTATGGTACCTAGCTCTTGCGTGCCCATATGCCGTATTTAATATAGCTTTTGTTACTGCTATGTTTATTGCATCACTTTTTGGATCCAATGTACTGTCACTAGTTATTATGTATGCTGTGCAATATGATATAGTTGGTTCCATGGTGTGCGTACCTATATAAAACGCTGATATATACGTCTTTAACAAATATGTTATGGCAATATGGCCGAGTGGTCTAAGGCGCCAGAATCAGGACGTTGTCTTATCTGGTCGGAAACGGCGAGGGTTCGAATCCCTCTGTTGTCAATGGGTGACTGATATACTTATTTTTTGTGCCCTTTTTCAGCAATCTGCTATTACAGTCACTACTAACGCTCCAGCCGTACAGTTGGCACTCTTTGAACAAATGTGAGTATTCATAGTCTTTTTCAGGGTTTATAAGCCCAGGCTGTTCTCGTGCAAAAGGAAGCATATTAGAGTTTAACCATATATAACAACTGTACGTATGTATACACAGTAATTATACAGTAGGCAGCTGCATATGTATACTTACTTTCAAGCGTATACATATTTATACTATATGGTTGGAGGCTTGGAGCCATAGTTACTAAGTATTGACATGCCGCACGGTACCAACTCCCGAGGTCCTAGTCCAACTAGAAATTGGCAGTACTGAGTCGTTGGGATTATTACTTTTCGGGAGTCCAACTTTCATTTGCACGGAGAGCACCAAGACCCCACTCATAATTTGTACACCTACAACGAGATGAAAATTTCGACGTGGCTGGACGAAAACGCACATGAAAGCCTACGAAGAATGTCATCTTGTTCGTGACATCGCCAATAACGATGTTCCTAACGTTAAGAAGTTTAAACCTTACAGAACACGCGTTCGAGAGATACAGCATGAATAATGCAGAACCACGAACAGAACGGTAGGCTCAGCAAGCTGTAAGACGGACAGTATTGCTGCGGGCGCCTATTATGACTGCTAAGGAAATTCTAGAGACGAACGTCAAGAAAAAGTCACTACGTCAAAAAAAATGAGCGTGTATATGGACTCTCAAGGAGAAAAATTGAGGCGCGAGGACCTCTCATGTCCTACGAGACTGGCCCCTGGGGCAATCGAGAATCTGATTCGTCGCTGGTCAACAACAGCAGCAAAAAAATTAAAACGTCTCCGAACAAAACAGATTCGCTGGAAGCAGGGTTTGAACCTACGCGGTGAAACACCAAGTGATGATGAGAAGTTCAAATCACTCGCCTTAACCACTCGGCCATCCCAGCGTAGTTATGGGCGCCTGTTTTGCTTTCAGCAACTGAGTAACTTCTTATTCTCGCAAACGCCAGGAAAGCCTCAACCACTGGATCCAAATTTTCCATCCAAAGAATTGCATGTAACGAACACGAGAAGTTTTGGCGGCATCAACACGAACGCAGCACATCTTGGGCGAATATCAAGCCCTCAATTAGCATGATCTATAAATAGGGCTGTTGACACAAGCAGGTGCCGTACTGGCAAAAAGCCGCTTGCATTCTTATCATCCATCTGTCCAGCGCCGCCTCGTAAATGTACTGGACGTGATGCAGAGAACACCTAGAGTCGAGGTCAGGGATGCGGTATTCGGGATGCAGTACATCGGTATGGGTATAAAAGCCAGTGAAAATCTGCCTGCCAGAGCTTTCCGGCGTGGAAACTTGAAAGCGACATGGCACCTTCATGGAAATCTTTCCGAATCCTTCTAGCCTTGGTGGGACTGGGAATGGTGAGCTCTTCAGCCTTGCTATAAAAACTACTGTTACTTGCTTAACGATCCCGCAACTACTTACCTCTAGTTTGCCGTTGCGTCCCCAGCTACTACGTTGAAAACCCGTCAAATCACAAGTCTTCCTGCTGGATGGAAGTCAGTTGGATGTTTTAGGTACGCCTTCTTACGATTTCAACTGATGCATCTAACACTACCTCTTGATACAGCGACTCTACGGCGACCCGTACGTTGAAGACCGCATCCTTCACAGACGTCACCGGTATGACCGTCGAGTCGTGCATTGCATTCTGCACACCAGGCGCATACCAGTACGCAGGAGTCGAATTTTCGCGCGTAAGTCACGGCTAGTCAAACGTTCAACGTTCAAACGTTCACCAGACTTACATTTCTGCACAACTATCGACGTCCATCTGTCGTTCTATTCTTAGGAATGCTGTAAGATTTCCTCCGAGTCGTGCCTCATTCCCACTTATAATTACGCGGTTGCGATATAATTAGACTGCGATAACTTGATTGAAGCGCCTGGGCAGCCTATTCCTGAGGAAAACTGTGATATGCCCTGTACAGGCGATTCTGAAGAAATCTGTGGTGGTTCGTCGGCCATCAGTATCTTTTCTCTGTAGGTTTTTGTGTTTGTTGGAAGGATGGGGAAAGGCGCTGAATGTTTGATGTTAGGACTGCTGTTACGCCTCCCCCTCCGGCGGCTACTATCAAGACTACGGTCGGCACATTTGAATACAAGGGCTGTTTCCAGTATGCATTTTTGAATTTTTTCTCTGTAATTTCACGCTCACAGCTCTTTACAATGTATAGGGACGGCGTCAACGGGGCTCCAAGGTCGCTTTTACATCAGATGTCAATACCTGGCGGTGTAACCGCCGAAAGTTGTACCACTGCATGTCAGATAGCTGGGTTCGCACTTGCCGGCCTCGAATTCAGACAAGAATGCTGTGAGTCCCCCAACTTCAACGCACTTAGCATGTACTCACAGGGCTGTAGGGTGCGACTCGTACATGGAGATCGTCACTCTCACACCCGATTCGGATTGTAACATTCCTTGCAATGAGGATGCCACAGAAATATGCGGAGCAGGAAATCGTCTGGCGGTGTACCAGGATACCACCGCTACCCCCCCAGGCTCTCAACAGTGCCTGCCGAATTCGCAGATCCACTCGATAACTTTCGGATTGCAGGCCGTGCCAACCTCAGGAGGCACCCCGCACGCTCTCGGGGCTTTTGAGTTGGCAGCAGTCATCGAGGCGCCGACTTGGTTCCTGCTCTCCGTATGTAGCCTTTTTAACTTCTGACTTCCTCCGTTCAAGGCTAATAAAGGATAAAAATAAATTAGAATGGGGGTACGGGTCCACCGCCCAACGAAGCCGTCACTTTTACCCTCGGGTCCAATGGGGTATTCAGCCCGACGAACTTTTTTGGAGAAGGGTTGCCTATCCCGCTGGCTCCCAACGTCGGATGCATACAGGTCTTTGGCGTCCCGTTTAACAACCCCCTTGTAGCGTATAATCAATACTGTGCTATGGTGAGGCTTTGATGACTATTTCTCCGAGAAGCTTATTCTACGACGCTGATATTTTGACTCTAAATCAGCCGAATCCTGTTAGCGCTTTCGGTCCATTCATTGGGCCGCCGGTACTTGCTGTTAATGGCCACTCGGACCTGTGGAGTCTCTGTCCTAATATCACCCAGGCTGCCAAGGCTGAATTTAATTCTCCATCGGGCCCTCGACTTGATATCGTCTTTAGTCCGACCGCTACTAATACTGACTATGTTCTTTCGTCTTGTCAAAGTGTTGTCCTTCAAATTCAGTAGATTATAATGTTAAATTTCGCGTTGTTATTCTGGAACTTTGGATAGCCCTCATCAGAGCTGCAGTTTGTTTACTCGCCTGATCCCATTGAGATTGACTGAAACAGATGTGAAATAAGATCCTCCGGTGTCTGATTGTCTGAGAATATGCAAAAACTGAACATGTGGTACTTGGGATAAGTAAGAGCTTGTGTAGCGTGAAATTTCCTGAAAAATCATAACAGAATCGCGCGTTCAATGCACAAGTCGGCCTAATTTAGGCAGTCACTATAAGTAGCTGACAAATACATGCTGACAAATCAAATAACCCCTCGAGGCGACTGCTTTACATCTTCTTCCACTTCTTCCGCTACTTAAGCTACGCATCGACGCATCTCGAGCCCCGGCGGCGAGCTGCAATGTCCCATGCAGTCCAAGCCTTCAGGCGGACGTCCATGCCGAACAAGAACGCAGAGGAGGACAATGTGCGACCCTATGTCATCGTATCCGACATCGGGAAGGGAAGTTTCGCGACAGTGTACAAGGGATATCATGAGGTATGTTGCAAGACGATATGGGTTCAATATCTGACAACAGTGAACCAGGAAACACGACACCCAGTAGCGATCAAGGCCGTCAAACGCGACAATCTGAGCACAAAGTTGTTCGAGAACCTCCAGAGCGAAATCCAAATCCTCAAGTCCCTCTCACATCGTCACATAACCAAACTGATTGATATAGTGGTATGTACGCTGTCTTCTATTAATCCCACTTTCTAATATACTCGAGCAGCGTGCGGAGAAGCATATCTATCTCATCATGGAGTACTGCGCCGGTGGGGATCTCACTAATTATATCAAGAAACGCGGTCGAGTAGAGGGACTCGAATACATTCCATCTCCGGGAACGGCACTGCAATACTATTCACATCCACGGACGGGGGGCTTAGATGAGATCGCAGTCCGCAGTTTCCTTCGTCAACTAGGTGAGATAATGTGTTCCATGTTGTTCGTTGTGCTAACGGCACCCAGCTCGTGCACTCAAATTCTTGCGACATCGTAACCTCATACATCGTGATATAAAACCACAGGTACGTACATACCATACATTGCGCTTGCTTCGTCTAATTAGAATGCAAGAACCTTCTTCTAAACCCCGCATCCCCTGAAGAGCTAGCAAGAGGGCACCCACTCGGTATTCCAATACTCAAGGTCGCAGATTTTGGCTTTGCGCGCTCATTGCCCAATGCTATGATGGCAGAGACACTTTGTGGATCACCGTGAGTGATATACAATCAGTACATTGCTCAGGTTCTCACACAGCTGTGTAGTCTATACATGGCTCCGGAGATCCTACGCTATGAGAAATATGACGCTAAAGCTGACTTGTGGTCGGTCGGAGCTGTGCTATACGAGATGGCAGTGGGAAAGGCTCCCTTTCGCGCCCAGAATCATATAGAGCTGTTAAAGAAGATCGAACACTCCAAGGGCATCAAGTTCCCCGACGAAGATCCTGCTTCCGTAACGGGGAAGAGCGGTGGTGGGGGCAGCTCCGAGCTGCCTGTACCAGAGGACATCAAGGCCCTTGTTCGTGCCCTACTGAAGCGAAACCCTGCCGAGAGAGCAAGCTTCGAAGAGTTCTTTAGCAGTAGAGCGCTGGCAAAATCGAAATTTCCCCGCCCACAAGAATCACTACCGGAGCCTCTTGGATCATCCTCAACAGCATGGAATGGTCGCCCTCCGACGCCAGAGCATCACAAAGTGATACCGCCCGAAGTCCTAGATCCCAATGCTATGATTCCTCCTAGCAAGTTCAATTTCCGAAGAGCATCAAATACGGAGGATACGAGTGGGACAGCGTATACAGCTCAGGCTCGCCAAAGGTGAGTAGATATATATATCTTCGTATCCCAGCACTTATCCATATTACTTGATAGTCCCCGAGTCCAAGACCGCCCACTGTCTCAGCAAAGCAGGCAGGGCGTGCCACCACAATCTGGAAAACCTGTTTCTCGTGAAGGATCCCTTATACCTGGCGAAACGGAAGAAGACGGGAACCTGCGTCGCGAGTACGTTCTTGTGGGCGATACGAGAGCAGTTGAGTTCACCAAAGCCGTAGATGGTACGTCTTCCTTCTCCTTCAGCTAGTATGGAACTCCTAATCCTATGTTCTATACAGAAATCCAACCCCGCCGACCCCTTCATGACCGACGCGCACCATCAACGTTTGATTATACCACAGAATACCCCCTCGCTCCTCTTACCGACATCCACAACACGCCTTCGAACGGAAACAACATCACATTCCCTCCACCCCCTCACGCCGCCCCACCCCCACTCTCGTCGTCCCCCTCCGGTATGGCCTCGCGTGCAGCCACCAACGCACTCGGCCGTGCACTGAGCCTCGCGAAGAAGAATCTGTTTTGGCACTCATCCTCTGGTAGGACGAGGGGCTCCCCTTCAGCAGATCCAACGAATACGAGCGCACCATCATCACCCCGCCGACCGCAGATCATCCCGTTGGATAGTGACGTTGAGCGGGACCCGTTGGAGGATGAGCTGCTCGCATCGCTGGAAGAACTAGCACAGAAGACGGACGTGCTAACTCACTGGGCAGACGAGATGTACGAGTATGTGAAGGCTATCCCGCAGAGTACGTTCAAACCACTTAGGCTTTCTTGCTTTAACTAACCGTAAATCCCAGAACCCCTCCCCGATCCCACCAAGTTCGAAAAGCGGGAAGGTGAGCCGGAGAAGCACGCTCGGCGGCGCAAGCACGCGGACATGGAGGCCGAATACAACGCAGTCACCTGTGTGGCGGTTTACATGCTCCTTATGTCGTTCTCACAGAAAGGTATCGACAAACTACGCAATTTCCAGGAGCATATGATGATGCGCCACCCGGACGGGGATTTTGTGGTCACCGAGGGATTCGATGATGGTAGGCTCTTTGTGGTTTTTCTCTTTATCATAGCGCACTAGTGACGACCTTGCGTTTAGCTCTGCAGTGGTTCAAGGAGCATTTCATCAAATGTAACGAGAGGGCAACGATGGTGAAAACTTGGCTCCCTGCGACCTACGATGGGCCGAAAAGTTGGCTTGATCAGCTGGTTTATGATCGTGCACTAGTGTTGGTACGTTTCTACCGGTCTTCGTTGGCACCCTTCGATGGCTCATGGCTTCATGTCGATGTGTAGAGTAGGACCGCCGCACGGAAGGAGTTGCTTGACCAGATGACGACCCCAGACGAGTGTGAAAAGCTCTACGAGGAGTCTCTGTGGTGCCTATACGCTCTACAAGATAACCTACTACAAACCGGGAATCCTTTCATGGACGAAGACAGAGAAACTATCGCTACCTGTACGTTTTCTTCTGTATCATGCTTGTCTCTTTGCTCATGATATACACTTCACGGTTCCTAGGGATCAAACGAACGAAGCTCCGTCTCGTAAGATGCCGTGCTCGTATGGCAATGAACCACCGCGACAGAGTGAACGATGCACGCGCCGACCAGAACCTAGCCGACGTAGCGCGCGTGCCAGCACCATGGGACGCGAAACCGACGAACTCAAGCCCACTGCAAACTAACATTCCACTATCATCATGACATCGCCCACGCCCTTTCACGTCTTATATATCCAGCACGTTGTTTTCGCACTTTGGCTATTATTTCTATCCAATTGCAATATGTTCATCCTTTCCGTGTTACATTCTAATTATTGGCTTTCTGCAGTTCTGTGCGGGTTGTACGAATAGATGTCATATCTGACGACGGCGGGTTTGTGTATCAGCCCAATGCCTTCGCTTTCTTATTCTCTGTTTCTTTCTTATTCTCGGTTATTTTTTATTCTTCTGCTTTGTTGTTATCCCTTTTTTCAAGGTCAATTGGTCTTACAAGACTAATATTTACTGTCTGTCGCATTGGTTTCTTGGATGAACACTTAACTCACATTTGCCATATTTGCATTTTCCTATCACATTTTATTTTATGTCTCCTGTATCACTGTATCACTAGCTTGTACCTTACCTGTGACTCTTCGGAGTTGTTACAGTAGATATAGAAGTGTACATTGAACCTCCAGTGAGTGTGAGTGACTTGACCTTGTAAGAAACCAAGAGGTGGATTTATGCTATGTGGTCCAAGCTCGTTCTATGGGTCCCCAGCTTAAACAGCAGCTTCTTCGCTGCGAGAATCTTGCTTTGTACGTTGTAATTAACTTGAATGGTGCTCAGTTCTATCCAGATCAGTTGTTGAATTGGTATCACAAGCTCGGACAGACGCCATAGTTTGCACTCAGCTTACTGGTGATTACCCAGCACTTTCAGCATAATATTCATTGGTTCTGACCTCTGGAAATACAGCTTAACCCTTCTGGCTTCAAGTTAGGGTTCCACATATACAGTTCGTGGTAATCTCTGCTATGCATTATCCTTGGATCGTATGTAGCTAACATTGATACTTCAGGCAACTGACCCTGGTATTTACAAAAGTGTATCCAATATGTCCATGTCTGGTGACATCGGTGAGCGGCACGAAAGCAATGGGTACCAAATACTAATGACTATACAATTCACCGTTCATCGATCTTAGTTGTAATGTTTGATCACAACACCGTTGATGATTTCCTCTTCGACGCCTTTCTCTGTCGGCTTGAGGTCGACATTTTGCCCATATGCCGCTGTACGTGCTTTTCGCCACGCTCCCATCAATGGTGGGTCGACGCCATCGGCAGGCCCTTTTATACCTGCGCGCTGGAGCACAGGGCTTTCGAGGAGGGGAGCGAGCTTGACATCGTCATTGGTCGTCGCGAAATAGAAAACGCCTAGGCGCGTGTATTGCTGCTGGTCTGGAGGTGGTTGAATGACCCTGATGTAACCGTTAGCTGAAATTGAGCTTTGCGGTTTGTATGCGCTGCGTTACCTGTGGATGGTCGCTTGATAGAATCCCCCTGTCAGGAATTGCATAGCATCACCAGTGTTGATTACCTTCTGCGTGTAAGTGGACATCATATAGATGAAAGTATGTGCATATACCAGGGCATTTTCGATATGTTTGACCCACTTCCATGTTCCATCCTTTGTCATAATCTGCAGAGCGGCCACAGGTTGGCTGTACAAGATTGTGATAGTTGTGAAATCTTGGTATCTTTGTTTCACTTCAAGAGTCCCCAATGATATTGAGAGAGAAGGCTCATACCAGTATGTCCCTTGAGCCAAACGTTCTTCGTTTTATCCTCGTCATCTTTTGAACGAGGATAGCTTTAGCCAGAAGTAATTTAGAATGGTGTATCTAGGTTTGACGCTCTTGATGTTGCTCACTATTTCATGAAACGAACTACGTGGCTGATAAGAATGCATATAAGTGGTCAAGCGTTTAAGGCATCGCATACCATATGATTCTCCAACAGCGGAATAACCATGTAAATTTACCAGAGTTTCTTCTGGTAGCTCCAATCCGAGGGCAACGATTCTGCAGTCAGGGACGTCAAGAATGTAATTTATATCTTAGGATGAGGAATGTTTTGACCTTAGGATGGAATGTAGGACTTTTTCGTGATTGTGGCGTCCGAACTCCTTTATCTCAGGGATAAAAGGTCTTAGGACTTCTGGGTGCTGGCGTTTGGTGACATCGCGATTGACTGAGTAAAATAAGTGATTGTCTCTGGCCATACAAAAATATGCCTCACTGTTGTAGTGTTCAAATTGATCACGAACTCCATTGTCGACATGCTATATGGTGTGCGTCAGACCGTTGTTTCTTCGTTGATTTGAGGACGTACGAAGTATTGACGAAGCTTATAGCCTTGGTACGACCCGGTCTTCTTCATTGTACCCTCGTAGACCTTTCTATCCTCCTCACTCACTCGAGAAAAGGGTACATCGGCAATATCGAACATTCTTTCAGTCTGTAAGCAAGCGGTAGTGCATAAATCTTTACAAATTGACATGGAAAGGTTTTATGGAAGTACTCACCTGTTCAGGCATGTATCCGTGATTTATCACGTAGAAGAAGCCGTGTTTCGACAGCGCATCTCTTGCCTGTGCTGCCAAAGCTACACGTCCCTCAGAAGTCCCAGCACCAGCCAGATCTATGATAGGGAGGTCCGCATATTCCACTTTACGTCGAAGGGTAGAGGTATCAGCCACTGCATACTGTATTGAACGAGCTAAACTTACGAGTTGCTTGGGTTAATGGTGCAGGGATATAGTGTGGGACTTCAGGTTGTACGAGGCCTGACATAACGAGTGCTGTGTGTAGTTTTGAAGATCTCGCAGCTGCAGGGTATATATGCTATCAACATCCACTCATGATCAGGTGGATGCCTTCTAGCAATTCTCGAAGCCTAAAATGATGCTATCCAGAGGGTATCAGGAGAAAAAGTTCCGCGCCAAAGAACTGCAGCAGACTCGCTTTTGGGCAATCGGAGACACTAAAACAAAATCCTAAGAAGTATTTTTGATAGAGAAACTCTGGGACTCACTAGAAATTCGCTACGTAGAGCATCACTGTTGTGGCACCCGCATATTAATCAGGGATTCTAAGTCACATATAGCTTGCCATACTCCTTCTTTGAAATTCTCCACCCAGTTGTATTGCTAAAATGAATCGGAAGTATCAAAGGGAAGGCATTCCTGCTCAATTGCGTACACAAGATAGAAAAAAACAGGAGACACAAGCTCTGCGCCACCCCGATCGAGGGGTGACTTTACATACAATGTTCATATCCCTAGCAAAATTGCTCAGGGAAGCTATTTGGGCAGTGACGCGAGCTGGTCTGACTTCTGGAAGAGGCAAACAAATTATAAATACAGATTTCGTGTGCAATTCAATATCCCGTCGTCAGAAGTCAAACGATTTGTTCATGTCTTCATAGAGGTGTTCCTTCATTCCAGGCGGTAGACGGGGTTCCTTCCCGTCGGAAATATACCCTGGGTGTTATGTTTGAGCAATAGAAGCAAGAATGCGCAAGGTGGCTTACTGAAGGGCATTTCCACCGATTCCTTTGGGTTGAATACGATAGTGGGATGATCCTGTCTTTATGAGCCCTCAAAGCTAAATGTAATTCATTTACAAACTCACAAGGTATGGAATATCATTTAAGGCAATGCGATCGTGAACAACCAATTTTGTCACCCCAAGAGCGGTGTCGGTAGTCATTTGAATAGGTCCTAGATGGCGAGTAGGGAACCCACGAACTCTGAGTTCGGATGTTCTATCTCGTGGTGGGTCATCGCCTTGAAGAATATTAGAACATTATTCTCCCAAAGGTAAGAGTTATTGCATACCGAGGATTCCCTATTCACAGATGAGCCTGGTCTTTCGAATGGAGTGTCAATCGAGGTTGGGAACCACATACCCCGAACAAGAACCACTCGAATCTTCCATCTCCGTCTTCCGGTGCAAGTTCCTTCTCGGCTTTTGGATCAAGTAAGCACACTTTCTCCACAGGTATTCCCGCTTGCTTAATCAAATCCATAATTCCCTGACGATGACAAGAGAATTTCGAGAGTGATGTGTCGCTTGATGTTGCGCCAAATGCTGATTTTATGAAATCGCAAGATGATTGCGATAGAGACGTGAATTGAACATGGGCATCTGGGCCAGCGAGCATGCGCATATGCTATGATCATAGCTCAGTTTAGAAGATATGAAGGTAGACAATTAGGGCAGCTATACCGCGTACTCTAGCTCGACCCAAGGTGGAATGGCTTTTGTTGTTTCCTCATCGTCCTCCATATGCTCTAAACGCCGTCAGTGAGACCATAGCTCTAGAAAAAAGAGTTTTAATCTCACCGATAACATAAGAAAAAGACATGTTTGAAAGATTTGTACGTAGGGTTCAGGAAAGTTTGAATATCGAACTCTACGAAACCACATCGAAGATTTATTTAAAACTCAGCGCGGTCCGGAGGCCATGCCGTCGGCATGTGTGCTCTCTCAACCTATGGACAACTCTTCGCTGCTATAAGCTCCCTCGCCGTTTAAAATAGGAGATTCAGTCACAGAGGCCGATTTATCAGCAGAACTGTGTAGAATGGTTCTATCAGCAAATTTTGCGAAGGACGACGACCTCGACAACGTAACGCATTCTCTATCCTGATTAAATCTGCACCATGTCAGAAGAATCGCCACCGTACACGCTCGTTGGCACCCCATTCTCGACCTTCACTCGCACTATTGCTCTCGGACTGCAGTATAAAGGTCTCAAATTCAAGCAGATCGCAACAAGGGCTCAATCAGAAATCGCCAGGGACAGCCATCCATTCGCGTACCTTCCGACTCTCATAATCCACGAACGGAACGGCGAACCTGCGAACGTGAAGCTGCGCGAGAGTCAGGCGATCGTTCGGTTTATTGACCGAATTGCCCCGGAGCCTTCATTACAGGCTCTACCTGGCCCAAGTATCGTTATAGAGGAAAAGATGTGGGAATTTGTCAGTCTTGCGGCATCATTCGGTGAGCTACATAGCCCTCAATATGCTTCGGCAAATTTCTCATTAAATTGCACAAGGATTTCCGATGATTGAAGCAGGAGTTGTAAAACCTCGCATCAAGGCCTTAGACGAAGGTGTATCAAACGGGCAAATTCGAGGACAGATCAAAGAAGGGGTCGCCGAACTACAGCAATACCTGAACGTCGCGGATTCCCTAATGGCACCAGAAGGGTTTGCATTTGGAGAACATCCAACATGGGCAGATTTCTTTCTGTTCCCTCTCCTTGCAGATCTAAGAATGGTTCCTGAATGGAGCTTTGTATCCCCTAGATTGAAGCGCTGGACTCAACTCATGGACACCCTACCGGCGGTGCAGGCGACAAAGCCTGGCACGCTCTCTGCCGGCGCGAGACCATAATCTTTCATCTATATAAAACTATCCGTTTTCATTCCGAGAGTATACATCTTATAGCGGACCTGGGTTGAAGTCATATGTACGTCAAACGTCAGACTGTCATACAAAATTTGTTCACAGGAAGAGCGCCGACGCCAAATATGTTAGAAGCAAAAGCGGATATCGTTATTTGTCTCATGTCTCCGAAAATTCCCTGCAAGATTGTGTATCTGCTCGAAAATACAGAGAAGACTCACAAACAAGTGATATCGATCTGCGTCCCTATTTTAGGATCAGTTCTTAAGTACCTTAACAATGGGCTTCATGCTCAAACAATAAGCAGAGGAACGTAGTAGTGTACCGCCGGTGAGTGTGGAAAGCATCTGTCATCCTGAGATGTTTCTGTCAATGTTATTATTACTATATCAAGTAAATTATGCTTAATTGGGAAAGATCACAACTTGAAATGATAATCCTTGGCATTCTAGATTAGGAACAAAAAGAAAAGTACAACGGGACAGTTCTTCAGATTTGCATTTGGAGCACGACACTCTGGCAAGAAGAGAGCGTGTAATGGGGACTAGTCGCGATGGGAGAGAATACAAGGTCGACACGGTTGCCCCCAGCAGTCGCGTTCGGGCACAAGGCCCACTCGTCGAGATGTCCATTGACCGAAAGCACTGCAGGTCCAATGAACGGACCGAAGAGGCTTTGAGGATTAGGCTGGTGATCAAGGTTGATGTAAGCTCGTCGTTGGGTGCTAAGGTAAGTTCGTACTCACCTTGGGGCAATATTGGTTATATGGTGTCACAGAGAGCGGGTTCGATATCACGAATAACTGGGCTTCTCCAACAATCGGAGCCAGACTTTCTCCCAGTATGTGATCGATCCAGAATAAATTGGAGTCAGGGTTGCCAGTCGTTCCCAAGAAGAAATCGAGGTTAGTCAAGCCAGTCCCATCGTCTTTCTGTCAAACGAAATCAAAACAAATTATATCAGAAGTGAGCCGCAAGTTGAGAACAGAGCCAATTACACACAGTAAGAATATACCAAGTGTCTGTATTCCCATTCTGCACCGCCGACGCAATACTGAGAGCGCCAATAGGCGTAAGCGTGCCACCGTTAGGAGATGGGACAGCTTTGAGATTGAAGTGGTGTAGAATCTGGAAGTTGGGCAAACACTTCTGGGGATCGGGGAGGGCGGCGGCTGTGTCCTGGTATACTGCAAGCCGGTTACCAGAGCCGCAAAGTTCAGTGGAATCTGCTTGACAGGGTTTGTTGCAGTCGGAGTCGGGGGTAAGTGTTACTAGCTCCATGTACGTATCGCACCCTAGTAGCGTACACAAGAAACATTGAACACCCCAGAGAAAAGAGCAGGTAATTGTTACTCACAGCATTCTTGCCCAAACTCCATGCCTGCTAATGGGAAACCCGCAGCCTTGCAGGCTGAAGTGCAACCTTCAACGTTAACACCGCCAGGAACTGTTACGCCGCTCGAAAGAGTGCGTTGATTCGTGTTCACAACATCTCTGTACACGAAATTTAGATCAAACATAGCTTGA
>QFFD01000031.1:0-13603 GCA_003314615.1 Pholiota microspora
TCTGAGTAGAGGCCCAGCGCACGCTCAGATCTTTGCATTATCTACTATAAGCTGTCAAAATATGTTTTATAAGCTCATAAATACCTTACAGCAGCAGTATTTGATGACAAAAACAGGTCAGCCTGAGGTCGTGGCATGTCTTGTGTCAATGGGCGCTTTTGTGCACGAAACCATTACCGCGCGCTCAATTTAATCGGTCCGAATACTTTCAAAGTCAGCATACATTCTTTTGAACCCATTGCGCAGAATATAGCATAACAATTTTGATAATAATGCAGCAAAGTGTCTCAAGAACAACCTGAAGATGTGTTGAAGCCAGAATCGCGCGCACCGGCATACATGCCGAGCTTCATACTCAGCCAGTTCCACAGAACTGCTTTGACTTGGCTCAAGTCCTATAAATATCGGTTGCCAGGCCGTATATTGTGGTTGCCGCCACAAAAAAACTAAACTGAAAAAAAAACTGAGAATTGAGAAGGGCTAGTGTCAGGTATTTAGATTTAGAAGAACAAGGATACAGATTCGGCTAACTCACGGCAACTCAACTTCTCACAGTTGTCCAACAGGCTACAGCAAATGGGTTCGTACTTTTTAGTTCTGACCACCATGTCCGCCTTGCCACTTGAGACCATAGATCTTATCATTGGCTTCGTCTGTGAAATTGACCCCAGCCTTGCATCAACCAAGACTTGCTCTCTTGTGTCTTCTACCTTCTTCTTCATCTGTCGAAGATACATCTTTGCAAACATTGTCTTGACGCCTCACCCGAATCGAGGGTTGCCTACTCATAAGCCAAGAGAGGAAGCATATCGCGAGGAAGCCACTATGCCAATGTTCCAGAGACTGCTCTCGACCACGCCCGAGATTGGGCGTCACATTCGTAGCTTGACCTATATCACAGCCAATGATTCCGAAAACGTCGATGAAAACATACAAACAATCAAAAAGATAACTTTACTTCGAACCTTTCATCTCAGGTCATCTGGGTCACCGCTTTCATGGACAAATACTCCGCTTCTCCCTGCGCTACTCCATGTCCTCCATCTTCCAACTCTTACCAGACTACAAATCACAAAAGTTCGAGATTTTTCCATAGCCGATTTAGAGGCTTCTAGCAACCTGCAAATTTTTCATGCAGATCAAGTCGAGGCTTTGCCCATTTCCTCTTCAACCCATTTGCCTTATGAGGCAACGATCAGACTTCATCTTCTGAAGTTGGGCGCTGGGTGTAACGAATTGGCTCTTGCTATGTGCCCAGAAAGTTATGCAAATGGAAGACCTCTAATCGATATTATGGGTATTCGGAACATGGCGTTCCGTATAATTGATGCTGCAGGGGCTCGAGCACTATTCAGTCTTCTCGGACATTGCAGGAAACTTTCGACGCTGCACATTCATGGTATGTACATATACTCAGAGTATTATTTCCTCATGTCTCAAAATTATATGCATACAGCTGTGAAATCTTCAGCCCGGTTCACTGGCTTGTCCAGTTCACTGAGAAACTCGTCGCGATCACTGGAATCAATCTCCCTCGTCATGCAAGAATGTGGTGGCATCGTTAACCGCCCTCCTTTGGGCGGCCTTGCAGATGAAGTAGAGCAAATGCTCAGTGACCAGAACAATCTTCGCTCTCTGACGCTGAGTGTTTGGTTTGCGCCGATATCAGAGCCTTATCGTTGGGAGCAGTGGGCATTGCTCGATATCATACTAACGGATCCTGGTTGGCCAAATCTGAAGCATGTTTATGTCAGAGCTATGGATTGGGAATGTATTCCTGAAGAAACATTGAGAGCGTACATAGAGGCCCAGTTTCCCAAACTATCGTCTAGAAACCATATGGGATTCCCCCGATTTGACATTCAGATCGTAAAAGTTTCAAAAAGTTTAATCAATCGGCGTTTTCTTTGAGTAGATACATAACACTGAGATAACATCAACGTTCACGTTTACGAATTCGAACTTTGCAATATCATCAAATGATCATGTAGCAAGTAGTTTACATTTCATTCTGTATTTTTTTTTCGTATCAACAGTGGTAATTCATGGTAAAACCATCCTAAGTAAGTATTCTTGAACCGATATCCAAGGCGAGGACGCCTGCAGACAACCTTACGGCCTCGTCTCAACAATTCGGTATCAACACATGGGAAAATAGCCTCTTAGATCTTATTGTTGACACCAGCTTATCGTCGTCACCTTGATCATGACCACCTTGCCACTGGAAATCTTAGAGCACGTTATCGGCTTCCTCTCTGATCATACAGACGATGACAACCTTGAATCAATCAGAGCTTGCTCTATTGTGTGTTCAGACCTCTTCTTCGTCTGTCGAAAACATCTCTTTGCTACAATCACTTTGAATGGTCAAGACGCTATCGAGAGCGAACTTCCTACGATATCGATGCTCCATAAACTGCTTTCGACTTCTCCGCAAATCGGCGACCACATCCGCCATCTGACATACTACATGCCGCACGACTCTGAGAACGTTGACATCACTACAGAAACGTTCAAGAAAATTAATAACCTCCAAACTTTAGGCATGATAGCTCACCTGGGGTCACACGCACACACGATTGTTCTATGGCATAATAATCCCTTTCGTCCTGCGCTACTCCATTTCTTTCCAACTCTTAAGAAACTAGCGCTTGCTCACATCTCGGAATTTCCTGTCGCAGATTTTGCGATCTGCAGCAATCTCGAAGCGCTCATAATGGGAGGAGTTACTTTCGTACCCTTGCCCTATCCCTCTGACTTGGCGGGGCATACACCAACTATCAAACTGCGTAAATAACGATGGCGGGAGTGGACTTAACCGCACTGCTGGATATACGGGGAGCAAGATATACGAATGGAGAGCTGCTAATCGATCTCAATGGGATCAATAATCTGACAATGGGTACAGCAGGACCGTCGGAAATCCCATGGCTCATTAATATCTTCAAATTCGATAAGCTCACCATATCAACCTCGACTGTAAGTATCTTCAAACTATCCCCTTTACACGACTCTGATGTTTCGAAATATAGCCCGGGTGAACTACCGTAACTGGGACGGGTTTTCTGGTTTTTTCAGGTCTTTACAGCACTCCATGCACTCTCTGAAGCTTATCAAGCTAGGCCTGGAAATTACATGGGATGCCAAGACGAGTCGTGCATATGACTTCTTCATCGACGAATTCACAGCAATGCGTGGCACCAATGTAATCCAGACGCTCATGTTCCGTTTCGTCTTGCTGCCAACATCCAAACACAGAATACGTGGCAAGCTCGATACATTATTCGACAGGCTCGATACGTTGTTTACGCAACCTGGGTGGCCAAGCCTACACGATATTCTGATCGAGATTGTGTACAGAAGCCAATATCTAGAAGAAACACTACGAAACTTGAAAGAGGCTCACTTTCCCAAGCTATCGACTAGTGAAACCGTGAATATCGAGCTCCGGAGCTCCTATTGTGCTTATGACGACTCTGATGAAGATGATTGAGTGTCGTTGTCATCCGTGCAATTCAGTAAAGAAAATATTCATGTCCGTATAGTAGTGTACTTTTACTCATTCTCAAAATGTTTTTGTACCCGCCCATTCAATACTGACCTCTTTTTTGACTCATTATCTTAACTCGTCCCGTCAATCATGGCCGCCTTATTGCAGCGCGCTAAATTCACTCGCAGGCATGGCGCCCGCGATAAAGCCTCGAGCAGATCGGAGTGATCATATATTGGCCACTCTAACCTACAAACTCAAAGCTACGCCTTGGCCTCCATGGAGCTTGAAGCTATTAGTATCACCCCGCCATAACGCCCACGGAGTTCCCCGGCCAGTCTTCTTTTATCCACCTTGTAGGTCCTGCCAGTGCCTGCAGCCCCAATTTGAGCTTGACCCTCGTAATTCCACTGGTGGGATTAAGGCGATAGATAAGTAAGTGCTATGATTGGAATACGTTCGAAGCTTCGCGTCATTTCGCTTGACATCCCCGCGAGAGTTAACCTCTGCTGTGTAGCACAATCCATCGATGTGGTTTTAGATGAGTAGAGATGGATGTGGGTTCTTAAAATACGTGCGCTTGACGGTACAAGTTCGGTCTGTGGGCGCCTGCCCATGTGAACCGTTTATGATATGTGGGAAATGCACACCCTTTCGAAGGTAGAGGTTGACGCTTTGTATCACGATTCACGAGGAGCAGAGCGGAGATGAGAGGTCGGATAAAGGCGTTGACAGATGGTGTGTTTTTCTTCTTCTAGTGATTGTATTTCTTTGCTTTCAATCGGATTCTTACCGACGGGCTGAATCGAAAATAATTAGTATATCTGTGGTATGCTTCTAAATGAAGTTTTCATAGATAGACTACGATAACGGAGTGTGGGCGCACCATGTCTTTCGATCGACGAGCCAATGGCAGAACAACCGTGCCCAGGTCGCGTCCAGCCAGACTCCAACGCTCCCAGACGCCCCCTTATCTCTGTAGTGGTTGCACTTATTGCGGCGCTAAGTTTTTTTGTATACTCCATAGCCTCCGACGAAGTTACTGTGACATCATACTCGAGGTCAACCGAAATGTAAAGCACCCAGATAACACCCGGCTGGCCTCGAAGACTCGGAGTCAGAGAGTCGGCGTGTTCAGTGTTGACGTCGTGTCACACCTAGGGACTAGAAGGAAAAGGAAAATCACCTGGACAGGGAGAAAGAAAGAGGTTTGTGGCCTATGAGATGAGATGAGGCGAGGCGAAGTGAGCCCCAAGATGAAGATGTACGTCATTAATAACGTATGCCTAGCCGTATGTCTTGATTCAACGTCTTCTAGAAAAATCAGATTCGAGTTGGGTGTGGCCCTACATGAATTAGAGTATTAGCGGGAGAGGACCTGTGGGTCGCCGTCCACTTCCAATGTAGATTTTCGCCATCTCGGGATCCCCTTTCAGATAAGTATGTATATAGTCAACAAATTGATTCTATTAATTCTTCGTTCCAGATGAATGTCACTGAAAAAAGGTGATACGAAAGTAGCTGAGAGGTAATACATACAGTTATGGAATCTACTCACATGGTGCTTTTGAGTTACGGTTCTGATATGAGCGATAGGCGCCAAATACGAACAAGTGTGGACACTGCGAGCGGTAATTGTTGTGGGATGATTCACATCGGACGGTTTAGTTGGTGAAATGAGCAGAAAAATGTAATCGGTTAATTCATCGACGTCGACGTACTTTTCCGACGTCGGTTGGACGACGTGGGGTATATGACATGTGGACGATATGCCCCGCCGCTTGACGTGAACACGACAGAGCATATGTCTTATCCAGACTTCTATCTTCTAGGTTCTATGTGACGAGAAACAAGTGGAAGTGGGAAACCCGCAGCCTCGAGCGTGTTAACCATGGGATTCCGTGAATGGCGAGGGGTCAACACCGCTCCCGGCCGTGACGCCAAATACACCGCATCCTATAGGCTGGGAGCTTCATTTCGCTCCAATTTCAGCCCAAAAGGATGAGTAGCGGGAGAAGAACTGTGAAATTTCAGGACTTAGAAGACGTAGTGGACAGATAGAGACAGAGTGACAATCCTGAACGGCAGGATTCCCTGAAAGAGTGATAAAACGTCTCGGTGGACACAGAAAGTCGGTCAAACTGAGATTTTATGCTCGCGGCAACACGGACACCGTTGGTTCGCACATATGACTCTTGGGATACAAATTCTGGATGAAGTAGCCCATGTCCCGACGGGCGTCGTGAAAACGGTAGACCTTGAGAGTTGGACGAATAGGAGTCGGCAACGGGGGAGGCAGAGAATGAGCCGATCGTTGTTGGTGCTTTGTGGTTGGGCGAAGCAAGAACTGGGTGCGGATTGGGATGAGACTTTGAGGCACCGGTTATTTGCTGGCGTGACGCGTGACAGAACTAGAACCGGGGCACTGCCAGGCGAGCGCACAACTTGAACCCATCCACCCAACATCTCCCGTCTCTTCTCTCTCTCCCCTCCCTCTCCCACCCTGTAGATGGCTCCGAAGCAGCCATGTGCAAAGCAATATGTTGCTACTCTAGACGGCGTCAAGCTCATGCCCGCAGATGAGCCCCACTGCAAGGACGAAGAGAGCCCTGCCGATTACAACACCGGTGGTTACCTCCCCGTCAGGGTGGGCGACTATTTCAGCGACCACAGATACAAAGTCGTACGCAAGCTAGGGTGCGTTCTCATATCTTCACGGAATTTATCTCTTGCTCATCGCTCGCCACTCGCGCTGTCCACTAGATGGGGCCACTTCTCCACCGTATGGCTCGTCAGAGACGCCAGGTCAGAACCTCTAACTTCTTGATTAGCCTTACGCTTTGCTCATTCGCTCTATCATCCAGCACCAAGCGCCACTCTGCTCTTAAAGTCGTCAAATCCGCGGGGCGCTATACCGAGACCGCCCGGGACGAGATCAAGCTGCTGTCCCGCGTTTCCCAGAATTCTCCGACACATCCTGGAAGAGAGCACATAGTCTCTTTTTTAGACTCCTTCACGCATCAAGGCCCGGAAGCCCAACATATTTGCATCGTGTTTGAACCACTGGGCGAAAATCTTCTTTCCCTAATAGAACGACACAAGAAGAAGGGTGTACCTCGGCCACTTGTCAAAGTCATAGCTAAACAAATCCTTCTTGGCCTCGAATATCTGCACGACGAGTGTGACCTGGTTCATACCGACATCAAGCCCGAGAACATCTGTGAGTAATCTCGACTGCGTCGTAGACCGCTAGCGTGTGCGCAACCATCGCACCCGTCGTATCCCCTCACATCTCCCTGCACCCCTTCATGTCCGGTCTCCACCATTCCTCTTCTCCCATGTATGACTCCGTTGACTGCTGTTATTTTCGTTCTTATCCTTATCTCTGTTTATTCTAACCGCATGTTGGCATCTTACTGACTGATTCTCCATTTAGTAATTTCTATTCCGGACATCGAGGCCCACATACACAATGAGCTGTGTGTATCACCCACACCTACTTCACGCCGGGTAGGAGTGCCACTGCCGACAAAGACGCGCGCGGGCGTGTCAATACCAGCGCATCACCAGCGGCCGCGCAAACAGGTGCAAATCTTTGAATCGCAGCCTTTGGCAAGTCCGAGTAGGAGTGTTGGAAAGGGTGCGATGACGGCGCCTGTAAGTATGAGCATGAATGCTGCGTCAGATATCGTTGGAAACGGAAGTGTGGGTCAGCCCGGGAGTTACGTCGCCCAGATACACTTAACGCGGACGGGGGGTTATGCTAGTGGGACTGTGGGCAGTCTGAGCTCTAGCGCGCCTAAGGTAACTAGCGGTCTGTTCACTTCGGCGCCCCGAACTAAGCCCATGTTCTTGCAGAAGCGCGCGGAACTATTCGCAGCTAAAGGCATCACCGCCGTCCCCACGCGAATCACCAACTCTCCATCAGCTTCCTCATCCTCATCTTCTCTCTCATCCGCCCTGGCGTCTACGACAGCTGGCTCGAGTAGTCTCGTGAGCACACCCCCGACATCGTTATCACATTCGCTCGGGAATGCCGTCATGGAGTTTATGGGCACAGGCAAGTTCGAGAACGAGCTGAGAACGAGGACTGGTAAATTATCTCCAGAGAACAAAGTCGCTCAACCGGTCCAGGCGCCTGCTGCCGTACAGCATAGTAAACCAAAGGCGACGGTGGATCTGGAGGCTAAGCTCAGCTCTGTCATGACCCCTTCATGGAAAGCGACGGCCGCGGCAATATCTACTTCTTGGAAAGAGAAGATTGCGATATCCATGGGATCCAAGAAATCGCATTCGAGTCCTAGCAAGCCGCGTGCGGTCCTTGTCGAGCACAACCGTTCACAGTCTGGGGTATCGAAACCCTCTCACTTGGGATGGAAAGATCCCGGTACAGCATCGCTTGCCCCTGCCATCCTGGTCTCTGCAGTCGTCAGTGCTGGCGGTCACGACGATGATTTCTTCAAGCTCTCTACCCTTAATTCCTCGTCTTCATCCGAAGCTTCATCAGCCACCGCTACAATAGTCCGTCCATCACCGAATGGAACCCCGCTCCCTATACCTATAGCCAACAAGTCGACCTCGCTCCTCAGTAGCGGTGTCAGCCGACTCATTAACGAAACTTCCTCTTATTTCTCAGGCGACAACGCCATTAACGATCCAGCTAAAGATAACGCCAACCAGCCCACTAATGCACATCTCTCCCTTCTCACGCAAACTGCGCCTTCACGCCCTGACTCTAACTCAACTGTATCACCATCCAAGCGCACTATCACGCGCGTTTCTCCCCCACAGCATGTTTCACAGCTGTCCGCACATATGCATTCTCATAAACCTGTGGCGGAGGGGCAGGCGGATGGCCGGGAGAAAATTAACTCTCGCTCGTCGCGGCGCGATGTCAAACAACAACAGCCCTCTATCACTTCCGTCATGCCCCTACCGTCCGCTTCTGTTACCCCTACACCCGCACTCCCTACTTCCCCCCTTACTAATCCTCCCGTCTCTTGTACGCTTCCTCCCGCTCCGCCACCAACACCGATCGATTCATCGCCCATCTCCGCTCTGATACCATCGCCTGTCGATGCAGCTACTATCGCCCGGGATGCTTCAAACACACATCCTCCGATGCAACCCCGCATGCTTCCTCCGCTGCGGACGCCAGCGGACGATAAACCCGTGCCGCCGTCGATCTCCATCAAGATTGCAGATCTTGGGAACGCGACGTCGTCCAGAAAGCACTACACGGAGGATATACAGACGCGTCAGTACCGTGCTCCTGAGGCTATTCTTGGCCGCCGTGACTGGGATGCCAGAGCGGATATTTGGAGCGTGGCGTGTGTGGTAAGCATATTTTACCTGGCCTCCATCTGTGACCGTTCGCTGATTTGTTTTACTTCTTGCTTTTTGATTAGCTGTTCGAGCTGCTGACGGCCGAGTACCTCTTCGACCCCCAATCGCAAGGGGAGATGTTTTCGAAGGACGACGACCATATGGCTCAGATCATCGAGCTTCTAGGTGACTTTCCTCTCGAAGTGAAGATGGGCGGCAAGTTCAGCCGCGAGCTGTTTGATCATACAGGTCCGTATGCGTTTTTCATTTTAGCTTACTATTTATACTCATTTCTTCTGTGATAACATAGGTGCCCTGCGTTATATCAAGAACTTGAAGACGTGGCCCCTCAAACGTGTCATGGTTGAGAAGTACCTATTCACCGAGGCGGATGCGACGCTGCTTTGCGCTTTCTTGGAGCCGATGCTTGCTATTGATATGTACGAGCGTGCGCATGCGCATGATCTGAAGGAACATTCGTGGTTGGAGATCACGAAGGAGGATGGTGTTGTCACAGAGTGGTAGAGCCTGCCGTGCCCTGCTGGTCTTGTGATTGCATCGTTCTTCGCCGTTTACCCATGAGCAGGTGTGAAAGCCTGTTCGTGGCTTTTAGTTTATCTCCTAAGTATTGCCTAGTGTTGCCTTTCATCCTCGTTGCATTTTCCCCTCCCCTACCCCTCTATGCACCGCCTTCATTCCGTTCCCTCTCACCCCCTCATGCCTCCTCTTTCATCTTTTGTTATGATCACGACCCTCCCCTGTCATTCATACTTAGACATTCACCTTAGATGTGTGCTCTCTGTCTCCTGTTCCGACTCCCTACAAACCTCGTATCTTATTTTTCCCGTCCCTCGTCCATCCGTCTATCCACGCTGTCTTTCTGTCTTTACCTTATTCCGTCCCTTATGTGGTTTCACTCCGATTGCCACCTTTTTCTTTTTTCCCCTTTGGCTCTCTTGTATGTCTTTTATGTTTCTTTTTGTGTTTTTGTTGTTTTTTGGGCCCGCTGTTGTGTTTTATAATCCTTTACCTTTACATTGTTACCCTTCACCAGACTTTTATCATAGTCATACCCTAGACTTCGTCCGCCTCACCTGACCTCGTCCCCATTTCCTCTATCTTACGGGGCTGATGCTCGGAACCCTTGCGTCTCGTATCTTTCCCTATAATCATACGAACGTCATCCCCCCACACACCACACTCGGACTTTGCTCCTGTTCTCCCTTTCTTTTTTCCTCGCCCGATGGTAATACTTGCACTTGCCCTTTTTTTTGTTTTTTTTTGTTGTCTACTTACTACCTATGTGCCTGCATTCCTTACGCCATGATGTCAATATGACAATACCGCTAGATTCATGACTTTTGACTGCGCGAACGGCGTGAACAGCGTGAAGGATCCGTTTGGAGTTATCTACGTATGGCAGGACGAATATGCGTGGTGTATTCATAGCATTCATCCCCCGAATGCCAATTATAAGTACTCCATTGCTTAGGCTACTTATGTATAGCTCGCACCACTTGTAATTAATATCTTGAAGACTGTAATGAACGAAACATCATTTCGAATGGAAGGCGAACCTGCACGCACCAAGAATGCATTCCCGTCCGGCAAAACACTTGCTATCTTCGTGCTGTGTTTAATAATTTTTTTATTCATGGAAACGACAGCGAGCATAAGCATATGCCAATCGTGCAGACTTTGAAAACGAGCGTCACAAAATCCAACATAAGTACGTAGCACAAGAGACTTGAAGCTATATGTAAGTAGGTAGTTGCAAGATTGTCACTAAAGATTAAATCTATCCTGGAGACTGGGAACAGTAGAACCGTAACTGCGTTCGAACCAACAGATAGCTGTGCATGATTCGGGGGGAAACAGGGCCAGGATGAGAGGAAGATGAAAGGGGAAAAGGGGATAGCCAGCTACTATGGATGGTCCTAACTATTCAAAGTGGCCAAATAGTTCGCAGCAGTTCACAGCTGGGGTGAATTACTTAGATAATGTAAAATGAAAAAATGGCAAGGTAGATGAAGAAGAAAAAAAGCAAGAGTTTTTGGTGAGGGTTGAACACCCCAATCAGGGACAGGCTATACCCCAGTCCAAGAGAGCGTCGGGTATAGGATGAGTAAGTACTTTGTTGCGGGTGCCACCCAATATATGCGATTACGTTAATGAGGGTCCAGGAAACAAGAGCGTCCACAGCAATGGAAGCGAGAGGAAAGGGGTGCATATGGGGAGGCTTTTTACAGGCCGAGGGAGAGGGCTCCGCCGATGAAAGCACCAGCGACTGTCGTCAATGCAGCGAGGCCTGTGCCCAAGTTGAGCGACACAGCACCAGATTTGCCAGTGCTTCCACCGCTTGTGGCCGCGTTGGATGCAGCAGAACCGGTAGCAGTCACCACACCGCCTACGAGGTCAAGATGAGTAAAATTTCTACATATTTTGCGACTGGAAACTCACTGGCAATAGCGGCAGAGAATGCAGGGGGGTTAGTCGAGTTGTTGTTCGTCTCGATGTAGGCGTTTGCCATGTTCTGCTTGAGGCACGAGACAACGGGTTGGATAGTGAAGGAGGGCTTGTGGGCGAGGGCATCGGGCAGGATGTATCCGGTGGCTACTTCGACGGTTTGCTCGAAAAGATCGTGCTCGAGGACAATAAATCCGGTGGAGCTGGTGGTGGCATTACCGAGGATGTTCTCCCAGTTCTGCAGGACCTGTTGGACTGTGGTGGATCCTCCGTGGATGTTGAAGTCTAAATGATCGATGAGGTCATTAATTATACTTGGCACTCAGAGAAAAAATTACCATCGGTATCGTATGTAGCCAGAGGGCTGATACGAGTCCAGATAACGGGAGTGAGTCCCATAGCCAATGAGATCGCACGGACACGGTCGCTTGAGAATGAGTGCGTCAGCAGGCACTGAGACTGCGGATTTAGAGGAAACTCACTCGATATCACCGAAAGGCGGCCTCATCATGTTAGGTGTGACTCCGAGAACGTCCTTGATGACCTTCTTCGACCACCCGAGCTCGGCGATAATTTCCTCGTTGCTCAACATGGTCAGCGAAGGGTGACTCCATGTGTGTACGGCAATCTGATGACCGCCCATGTACTGCGTCTGCAGGATACTGGGGAACGAGATGACACGGGATCCGACGACAAAGAAGGTCGACTTGAGGTTGACTTGGTCCAAGTACGACAGGAGGTTAGAGGTGTAGAACGACGGTCCATCGTCGTAAGTCAAACCCCAGTCCATAGGCGTCGGGCACTCCGTAATATCGGTTGCGCGAGTGCATCCTCCGCAGGTCCACCAACACCTTGAAGTATCGGCAACAGCGGCGGTATTGTTGGGGCAACCACCTTTTATATATAATCGGCCATAAGTGACTGATTTGCACGACTAAAAATAGGGTAAAAGGCAAACCTGACGCGGTTGCAGAGATGTTCGGGATGACAACACCAGTATTCTTCACGTCCTGGATCCACTGCAGCACCTCCGGGGAATCAATGGGAGGCGGTACATCGAGTGCAGGGTAGTTCGCTGGGAGCAAAAGTTGCGCTGCGAAAAAGATAAGATTTAATTTTCGTCACCACCACGTAATGTACAGATAAACCAACGTACCATTTGGGAGCGCAGGAGCTCCTGCGATATTTGTCGGAGTGACCCCTGGTGTCGCGGTCGAGGCCAACGGCAACGTCGCCGAACTCGGCTGATTGGACACGATGTCCGACAATGGAACTGCGGTTGGGTTCGTCGCGAGCAGAGTGAACGTCGGTGTCGGAGTCGCAGGCGCAGACGCGGCCCCTGTTGCTGTTGCGGAACTCGTAGCACTGGTGGCGCCCGCCGCCAAAGTAGCCGGGCTTGGCGTCGCTTGGCGGGCGTCTAGAGGATGGTGACGAGCGCGAAGACCATCTAGATGGTCAGCATGAGCAGCGACGAAGGCAGGAAAAAGAGCGAGGACAGCGGAAGATGCAGCGAGCTTCATCGTGGTTGGAGAACAAGGAAGGAAGGGAAGAATGTGGGAAACAAAACACCGAAATGAAGATTTATTTGAAGCACAAAAATTGCAAAAATAGCAGAGCCCAAAATATCTTCTTATGCCGTCTCGGCGCTCCATGTAAAACGTACAACGAACAACATATCATCAGAAATAAGAGACTACAGTCAATCCATACACCATAGAGAAACGACACAGCACGGCCTCTAAACCTTACGCTTCTTGGTCCTGGGCTTTTCCAGATCGATTTCCTCAGCATCATCGTCGTCCTCATCCTCATCTTCGTCGTCAGAATCTGATGCATCGCCGTCGATGTTGCCCAAGAAGTACTCGATGGCCTCTGGGAATATTTCGTTGGCAATGATGATGCCGACCTATTTTTTGCGCATGGATCAGGTGGTGCCCTCCGCAAATTAAAGGTGCCTCAGGACACTCACCTCAGAGGGATCAGCCTCGTGCTCAAAGAAGTTGAAGAAACTGCCTGGGTCAGTAATCTCGTCTTCGTCCTCGCCATTCTCGCGAGGGTAAACCTTTGTCAGGGCTTTGTCCGCATCTTTCCAGGCGATCTTCGTTGCCTGCGCAGCCGAACAATGCGTTAGCAGTGTCTCGCATACAGGCCTAACGCTAATATTGATACTATCTTACCGAGATTTGCACGTCGCGGTCCCATGAGAAATCAAGCATAGAGTCGGTGATGCCATTTTCGTCGGCCTTGTCCTGCGCTGCAGCAGGCGGTGGCACATACTTGTACTCCTTCTTCAGGACACTGTCGTTGAAGAACTGGTTCTCC